>JARHVA010007114.1:617500-672500 GCA_037957365.1 Torreya grandis | reverse complement strand
TCTAGACTCTGCCAAGATTGATCTTGTAACCTCTTGAAGTGAATAATAAGACTATATTTATATTTAATTATTTTTATCTAGTGTGTTCTTGTCAATTGATTTTCATATGTGGTAGAGATTTTTCCCTTGTAATGTCTTGATATCACCTAGTTATTATTTATCTTATTATGCACATCATCTTTAGTGTTCAAATTCTTTTTGTTTAAAGATAACATGTGGATACATTTGGTTGGTTAGTTTATTTAATTATACCTCATTGGGAATTTAGAGAGCCAATACAATGATTTAATTATTGTATAGATTAATAAATTTTATTATACATAGGAATTTTAATTCAACACCATCAATATATTATTTCACTTTATGATTAAATAATCATCTGAATCATTATGCATACATACATGCATATACATATACATATACATATACATATACATATATATATATATATATATATATATACATATATACACACACACACACAAATATATATATATATACACACACACACATACATACATACATACATACATACATATATATATATATATACACATACATACATATATAATATATACATACATACATACATATACATGTACATATATATATATATATACACACACACATACATACATACATACATACATATATATATATATATATATATAATGTTTCCTATAATATCTCCAATATTATCTCACATATAAAATCTCTAGAACTCCTATAATAAATCATACACCTAAATACAATATATTGTTATAACCTATAACAATATATCTCGACAAACATAATATTATAACTTACCATATTAACCATATAGTTATTACAACTTATTACTATTTACCTCTCTCCATAAATACCAAAACTAACAGTCTATTTAATAATGTTACTAATATTAAATCCTAACAATCCTCTCCACCACTTCCCTCATATTTTGACCATCTGGGAACGCCTACATGAAATACTGATGTATAAAATATATTTGGAGTTGTAGATCTAGCATTTTGCTCATTTTATTAGTGTTGTAAGAGTTAAAATAGAGTGGATCAACCACAATTAATGTGCATCACTGCATTATCTTAGCTTTCCCTTTCAAGTTATCTCTCTCTCCCTTTTCCTTGGTAATTAGTAGGTTTTAGTGAAAATGAGCTAAATGATGCATCAGAGGAGATAGCCTCATTAAAAATCCTAGAGGTCTGACCCTATTATAGGATACCCATAGCCTAGGGTTATTTATATGATGTTCTATATTTGGTTAGAGGATTTGAACATTCCTTTTCCCAACTAGGGTGCAATCTAGACCTCTAACACATACTTTGAACCTCAAGTCTTTAACAATTAAACTAATTAGATTCATCTTTAACCTTTATGATATACAAATGGGTTGATTAGTTGTCATTATTTTCCTATTATACCCTAATGGACATTGGCTCTATCATGAGGCCAAATTTGGAGTTTGAGCTCTTATAAAATAAGAGATGTTCTAAAAATATCACAACTTTTGGTGTGATTGAATTTTAAGATACAAATCATATTTTGAGATTTTCATTTTCTTATGATTTATATTTTAACTCATTTTTATATTTATATATTTATCCTCCATATATATTCATTAAAAAAATAATGGTTCTAAATATGACTAACACAATGGAACCTACACCTAGCCTCTAGAGATAAGAACCTAAGGACCAGTATGCCTAAAGAATCTTAGACTTACACCATAGGTAAAATTTACAATATTGAAACCAACCTAAGTGTCCCTCAAGTGAAAAGAAAGATAAATATTGGTATCATGGAATATCTATCGATGTGAAAAGGTTAATACAATGAAGATATGCTAGTAGATGATCACAAGAATGGAGAATTTTACTACTAGGTTAAAAGAAGGGATCTATAAGTACATGGAAATGTAATTCAAATCACATAAAGGGAACAAAAATAAAATAAAATCTATGAAAAAATGGTAACTATATAATCCATACTAATGTATAAAGGTTCCAACAAAGACATTGATAAGATAAATCATCCCAAAAGAGATGGAATGCAAAAAGATACCAAAAAGTCACAAAGACACTAAGGCTAACTGTAAATATGCTATAAGGTATGAAAAATAGACCCATAGGTACTACCTAAGATCAAAATTTGAGACTAATACCATACTTAAATCATCCCAAAATTGGGTAAAAATAAAATTTTAGAAAGTAAAAACTCAAATTTGATACTTAAGAACCAAAATGGAAACTAAGGTGGACTTTAAATCATCCCAAAAGAGGGGGACAATAAAATGTTGGAAAGTAAAAACTTGAAAATGATACCTAAGATCCAATATAAATTAAGGATAATTGCAAGGTGTGATAAATATATATAAATTAAATAATATACTAAAAATTAAGTGATGAAAATTTAAAATCATTATATATGTAAGATATATACAGTGAACATCAAATGTGTTAAAGATAAATATATGAGATCAAATAATGTAAATAAATATGAATTAAATATTAAATAATTAGATAGATGTTCTTAAATTATGTGAAATATATTTACACACATCATTGATAACATCTCTAAAGTCTAATTTTAAATGATATCTAACTCAAACCATAGTCTCTTAAACCTTTTCTAAGATTCATGCAAGGACTACCTTGTCGATTAGCTCCAAGGAATAAGTAGGCATGCTATAAAAATGAGGATGTGGAACCTGTTGATGAAAATAAAATAAAAAAGGAAGATAGGGTTACATTAAATAAGTAATAGACACACATCATTGATTTAAAGGAATGGTTCTAGTTGTAAGGAGGTTATTCCTCCATCCTAACGAGACAATATGAACATTATTAGGAATATTGAGGTAGGGGCCTTATAATAAGTCAAAAAATAGGTTAAATATCTCTACAAATATCCATAGAATGTGTATAATTTTGGTTCCTAATTTAGTACATTTCCTAATTTTTTGGGATATAATAAAGTGTAATATTCAGAGGTAGCATGTTCAGCTAAAGGTAAAAATTAAATGCCTTAAGATGAACTATATTTAGCTATTTTCAAATGGATTGAAAATCAATAATATAATGAGTAATAATCCTATGGAAAAAACAAGAGTTCTTAGGATTAGAATATCAAGATGATAAATTATTCATGGTATGTGTTATACCTTATATCTTTTGTTGTGATAGAAATCATTGGTAAGATCTACACTCTTCAATTGAATAATAGAAGACCTTGTGAAACTCAAAATATGGCTCTACTTCTCTAGGTAGGCATGGTGTTGTATATAACCTATGTCAAGTAACATATCAAGGTTTATCTTAATTTTCATCTAGAAGCCTCATATCATGACTATTATGGCATAGATCAGTTTAGTTAGGAATTGTATTATGCTACTTTCGATATGTCTCATACACTTGACACTAATATTTTTAGTAACTAAAGACTATGAAATGAATAATATAGTGTTTATATTTCTTTAGAATACATCAATGGTGTTATATGTAGAAGTTTACCCAACATTTTTATAGGAAGATAATTTTATGGACTAGAATAAATATAAAAATGATAAGGTTAGGTCATAGATCAATCATCAAGCATGTTTTGAAGAGGTTCAAAGATAACTAGAACTATAAATAAACTATAATTTATAACTCACTCCATGTTATACATATCAACATAAACCAAATATGGAATTATGTCAAGAGAGTCAAACTAATAAATAGTGATAGGTCTTGAATGATAGACTATAATAAGGATTTCATGTAAGAGTGTTGGAGAGAGAAATGATAATAGTGTGTTTTTGCATCCTTGGCTTAGTTGTATCTAAATAAGTATGAGTCATCTAAGGTATAACCATCATAATAATATTGAGTTCTAATATACATTATTGGACTCAACCACTACTTATATATAATATATATGGGAATGAGGCTTCTTAGGAAAAATAATAGAAGCATGAAACTCATCAATTTGATTCTTGTGAGAATGGGGTCATAAATTAGATATCAAATGAGATATGATACTAGAAAGAAGTTCTAATTAGGCTCATTATCATCAAAATTGAGGAGTTTGGTTGGAGTTTTTACCCAAGATTAGTGTAACCACTATATCCTTGGTTCAATTTTATAGGATGGTTAAAAATTTAATACTAATGAAATGATATGCTAGGTAAAGGTTCAAGGGTTGGGATTTTATAAACACCATGTTCTTAGAATTATTTGAAATTATAAAGGTTGGTATCACATTTAACCTTATAAATAACATCAATATAAGGAAAATTCATGCATTGGCATCTAGAAGAGGCCATGGTTCTCATAAAATTAATATAATTGTGTCAAGAAAAATATTATAAGATAGCATAAAATTGAGTATCATGACCTTAGCTCTAACCTTAATAGGTGGTACCATTATAGGAATCCAAATGCATCCAAGTTGAGGAATTATTTTCAATCATATATTTGACATGTGTTAGGGGTAGATTTGAGGTTGCACTCAGTTTATAAAAGGGTTCCAATGAATTCCATGGATGGGACACATGTGTTGGATCCATCATTTATCAAGGCTCTCTAGAATCAAATGTCACCAACTTGGACATTAATAAATAATGGAGGTTTATTAGCATGAAATAATACATAATTTAGTCTCATAAATTCAAAATAAAATTTTAAGGAGATAGATTTATTATTAGTGTCATCAACTTAGATGGGCATCTCTACACATTATTATAAGATGTTTTCCTCAAATTTAAGAAAGATAGACTTTTGAACCATATGTGGTGGTTGAGTAACATTTGTATTGAAAAAAAATACATGAGATGGTTTCAGTGTCATGTATAATTCCTCATCATCTAAAAAAATGGAATTTGAGATGGTAGTCTATAAAGTTCTTCTATGGGAGGCCACTCATAAAAGCTAGTGTAAGCAAGACATGACTATAAAAGAAGGAATTATGAAGTAGATCAACTATAGAGGAAGATGAACCCAACTAAATTTTCTTTTTATTTATAATGTGTGTTCTCAACACTACAATTATAGTTAATTTAGGTTTATCAAACTATATTTACCTCATCAATGTATTTGGTAACAAAAAACATCAAAAATAAATTATATTAGCTTGACCAATATAGTAGAATCATATATGGATAAAGGAATAGACTATAATAATATATCCAACACATTAGATGAAATATTATTAAAATATTACTATATTGAGCTAGATGATATAGTAAAAAAAGAACCAGTTAAAAAAACAAACTATGCTAAGTTGGTTGATATAGTTAAAATAAAACCAATCAAAGAAATAAACTATACCAAGTTACATAATGTATTTTTACCTAAATTAAAAATAAAATACTATAAAAATATATCTGACACAATATAAATGAAATCATTCTAATAAACATATTTTATTAAGCTGGTTGATAAAGTTTTGGAAACAATGAACTATTTCAAGTTGGCTAATACAATATTATCTACAAAAAATTAAACTAGGTGGCTAATATAGTTAGGATACAATAAAGTACATAAGGAATGATTTGTCTAGATATAATAGTTAAAAATTGATGTGGGGGATAATCCTATATTTTTCTATAAATTTTATATGGAATATGAGTCTAAAGAGGATAAGGATCGATTCAGGAAATAACACACTTGATGTTGTTAATGTTCACCAAAAAAATCATCATTATAAGAATGATGTTTCACCATCTTTTTAACATCATTAGTGGATAGTTGTGAAGAGGGTTGATATTTTACTATTACTTTGTTATATTTGAGTACAGTTTTTAAAATAATTACTATAAATGGTAAGGTGATAATTAGCTTAGTGAAGTGTTTCACACTTGATATTTGATTTATGAGCCTTAGATACATTATCATAGGATTGGTGACATTATATAATCATGGGTTCATGAAAAAAATTTAGAACAAAATTACAAGGTTTATAAAAATGATCCTAATTTTCATGAAACCAAAAAAAATTAGGATCATAATAATGATAATTAGGATGGGCAGGAACAAAACCTCTAGATGAGGATCTAGGATGACATTTCCTAAAATATTCTAGGTAATTACATTGATGTATTTCACAATTATTGAATTATGAGGGAGGATCAGGATGTCGTTGATATGTGGGGAGAGTCACTTCATTTGACCTTTCTGGCATAATGGCATGGATGGTTATTTTTAAATAATTATTATCATAAACATCATCATTAGGATCATGCTTATTTTTAGGTATCATAACCTTTTGAGTAACAATCTTATGTTAGGAAGGATTAAATTTTATCAGAAGGTAATCTTGTCAATTGGCTTTGTCTAACATTTACTCCAGTGATTTTGGAGAAAATTTATGAGTAATGTATTAGAATTTTTCATTTAACACATTAATGAGGAGGTGGAATATGTTATTCAATAATATTGTCCTCAATTTTTTTCGCCAAGGCTTTCGAATTTTTAATAATTGCTTAAGAAGTCTCACTTCCCACTTTTTTCCAATTCATAAAGTGAGCTAAGTTAGTTTTTTGAAATTCATTGGTTTGAAACTCTTAGAAAAATTTATTAACTAAGTCTTCCATGCTAGAAATTGAATTATTCCTTAGTTTATTATACCATTCCAAATCATCACTACAAAATGTTTTGACAAGTAGTTTAGTCACTGTAAAGGTGTTAATTTTAATCTTATCTTTATAAATAATAATAAATCCTTCAAATCCAAAATAGGATTGGTTAATCCTTTATAATATATCATATGAGTGATACCACCTATGTTAATGTATATAATTTGAGGGACTAAGGTTTAATTCTTAGGGTGTTTGATAGTTTTGTCATGAAGTGGGGGTTGTAGAGTGAGGTTTATAAGAGGATATATAAGGGTGGGTGGGTGTAATTTTAGACTGGAACTACACATTAAAGCTTTTAAAGTTTATTTTGATTTTTTATAAGTTGATTTTAAGTTTTAATCATTCGATCACTACTACTAGCTTGTTGTTTAACCTTAAATTTGGATAAAGATCCTACTTGGGTAGATAGGGTTAAGAATATATAAATGAAAATGCATAAGGGTGATAATAAAATATTCATTAAGCCAATTAAATGCTAAAATTAGACATAACATATGATAAATTTAGTAAACTAAGATAGGCTTAAAATAGTAAGTATAACTATGCATGAAATGAAAATGACAAAGAAACAATGTACCTAGCTAGATCTAATACTAATATAATTATGGATCTAGAACATGTATAAATTTGATTGGAAGAGGATTTTTGAATAATCACCAAAATATGGATTGAGTGCATTGAAATCCTTAAGCATTAGCATCATCTTTGGATATTTTTATCAATGTTATTTTTTAAACTAGACATAGGTGTCCTATACGAAATACCTTCTAGAAAAGGATGCAACCACCTAGATGCTTTTAGGTTTTTCATCACCTTTTATTTGGTGTATTCAAATATAGGTCATAGACTGTTACTCCTTGTTCAATTAAAAAACTCTAGTTCTTCATCTTCATAGTAACCTTGGTAAAAATGGGTTAGTGGGAACATGATGTCAATTTGACCCCAAAGACCCATACGCTAATGAGAATTGCTTACATAGCTAATACTCAGAGGAGTGCCTCAGAATTATGTAGTTATCCCTTATCTATTGGTTTGTGTGTGAATCATTCAATATGTGTAAATCAAGTATAATAGTACCTATTTTGTAACTTAGAAAATATATCTCGTAAAATGCTCCTTCAGTAATTTAGTCATGTGTATGTGTTGTCCCTAAGAATTATATCAAAATATGATAAAATAGGGAATCTTTTATTTATTGAGTACTTCATTGAATGATTTGATAAGTTGCCTTGGTTTGTGATAGATTGTAAATGAGGAATGAATAATGAGTGATTGTGAATATATACCATTGCTATCATAAAATAAATTGCATTAAATCACTTAGGAAGACCATTAGGATATGTTTCATTTTCAAATTGGATGAATTTAGGGAACTAGACACCTATGTTATGGTATGAAAATATTTTTGATGTATAGGTTTAGGGATGCACTTATTTTATATAAATTAAAAAATAGGTACAGGATCAAAAATTCTAAGGGCATAAGATAAGCATATTATAATTATTATATGAAAGATACGATGTTTGAGTCATCAATATAAGATAGGCTAGACCAAGACATAGGATTAGGGGCACAAGATAGAGTAGATGCAAGACTTTTAAAAATAAGAAAGATTTAAAACTAAGAGGAACAACCAAAGTCTAATTTTGCCAAGTGTATAAGATTAAGGTTATATATAATAGATAAATTTTATCTACATTTACACCCACTTTAATATAGTTATATAATTATTCTTTTAAAGGAGAATAAATGCATACCTAGGTGTGTATAACACACATTGCCTTTGCATGAGTCCAACTTGAGTGTTTTGTTAGTGACTAACCTACAACCATGAGCATGTTATAGTATATAGTCAATGTATATAATTTTAAATTGAAAAGAATTTAAAATTATTAAAATTTTAACAATAAGGTTTCAGAGTACACATGTGTATTGATAAAATTGCCTTGCCTATTGGTAATCAAATTTAAAGGATGTATCATTATAGATCTTCAAAACTAAGATTAGAACAAATATATAAGTATGGAAAGTGCATATATCTAAAGAGATAGAGTGGTATTGGAAGGCGCGTGACTCAACCTTGGAGAAAATGTGAGTTTCCACCCAATATTTGAGATTAGTTAAACTATGAAACCCAAACATATTTATAACTTAGTGAGCATGATTAGACCAAGTCAGGTCATACTATCAAAATAGAGAGGCTATATGATAAAATCAAGTTCAACCTAAAAACTTAGTAATATTGAGTGATTTAATCACCTCAAACATACCAAAAATTGAACCAAATACTATAGTAGATTAGCTCAATACAATCCCTAAAACTCTAAACTAATGGGTGATGATAATCCCTAAGAATATTTGTTAATCTTAAAGTAATTTGGATTTCGTAATATTAGGAACACATTACATATAATATGCACCTTAGACATATATCATGTTGAAACTATATAATAATGGTACCAATGTATACAATTCTACCATAATTGTGAATCCAAATTATATAACTCTATGATTTGCTAATTTAGAAAATTTGTAAGTGTGGATAACATGCTTCCAAATCATGCCCTCAGTGTATATGGAGAAATATGAAAATTTAAGTAAGTTCTAATGTAGATGACTTGTTTCCAAAACATTCCCCCACTAAATCTATGTGTAATGAATGCTAAGTGTGAGGAACATGATTCCAAAGCATGCCCCCACCAAATTTGGAAGTTATGCCAGAGAGTGAATAAGTGTGGAGAACATGTTTCAAAATCATGCCCCCACTAAACCTAGGTGTGAAAAATACTTAATAAGTGTGGATAACATACCTCCAAATCATGCCCCCACTAAATTTTAAAATTGTGTAAAATATTGAATAAGTGTGGAGAACATGTTTAATAAAAAATTCCCCCATTATAATCTAAAAGTCATTCCAAATGTGGATAACATGCCTTTATGACATGCCCCCATACATATGCCTCCCCCCACCCAAACATTTTGAGATTAGGAAATAACATAAAATATTAGTTACCTAAACTCAAAAGGATAAGATAATTATATAATATATGAATGGAACCATGTAGTATATAAAATGGCATGTCCATGTAAATATAGCATTGAAGTGTAGAGAATAATGTGAACACATGAAGGTAGAAGATGCATGATAAAGATCATGGAAACATATAGATAGAATTAAAATAATATAAAAAATAAAACAAGCACACACACAAGATCACTCAAAATTAAGTCAACATATAATGGTCTTAGGAGACCACAAACAAAGGGTGTATTTGAATGCTACACAATCAAAAAGACATGACTTAATCCACCATCCAAAAAACCAAGAATGACATATTAAAAATTCCATATGATAAATAATGACATATTCAAATGTTAAATAAATTACACATATACAATGGGGCACAAACAAATGAGAATATTCAAATGATTAAACAAGAAAGACAATAGTAAGGTAAGACACTCAATTAAGTGTATATAATAAAGTATAATAAACTGACATAAACACATCTATTTAACCCTAAATTGAATAAGAGGTTATCATTCATTGGTAGTATAATAGGGTTAATAATATATAAATGATGATACAAAAGGGTGATAATCATATCTACACTAGGCCAATTAAATGCTAAACTTAGATATGAGCATACACTAAGTTTATTATGCTAAGTATAGGCTAAATATAGAAATAAAAATAAAGATATGTATGGAAATGATAAATAATTAATATATTTATCTAGTTTTGATGTTAACACAATGTTAGATCTAGACCATGAAGAAACTATTTTAGAAAGAGATTCTAGAATAGTCAAAAGATTTTGGATCTAACACTTATGGCACTTTGGACACTAAAATCAGCCTAGGATGGTTACATCAACATTATTATTTAGGTTATATGATAGTGTCATATAAAAAATATTTGTTGTAAAAGGTTTCAAACACCTAGATGATTCTAGTTTTGACTTCACATTCACTTTGATGCATTCAGATTTACATCATAGTCTATTGCTTCTAATGAATTTTTAAAACCCTAGTTCATATTAATTATGACTTTAGGGATAAATGGGTTAGTGGGAATATGTTGTTGATTTGAACCTAAAGATACTACTATCAATGGGTGATACATACATAGCCAATACTCTATACGAGGGCCTCATTCTCATGTAGTTCTCACCTACATGTTGGATTATGTATGAATCATGTAATATGTGTAAAGTAAGTACAATAGTGACCTAGTTGGAAAGTTTTTAAATTACTCTCTTGGGATACTCCTTTAGTACTTAAAACCTATAGATATGTTGTAGTTATGACTGGTATGGAAATATGGAAGTTTTTTTAGTTGAATGGTATTTAAATGCTCTTTGATAAGAATACTTGGTAATGTTCTCATGTTACTAGGTTAAAAATGAATTAGGGTTGATCTTGTATTTATATCAATTCTTTTGGATAAGTAACTTGCATTTAAGTACATAGGCTAACCGTTACGCATTATATTGTAACTATATCTCATGGATATATAAGGGGGTTCAAGTATGGGATCTATATAGGCATACCGTGACTAGATTTGGACATGGGGTCCTATCTATCTATATGGAATTATTAATACCCTATCCCATATAGGGACCATAGGGATATGGACCCAACTTCTCCCCTTTCTCTATATGGAATGGGGACCTAGTTACCATAGGCCCTAAACAATACTAGTTTCTAAGACTTACCTAGATTCTTCGATAAAGATTCTACAATAGATCCCTTTGTTCAGTAATATATGTCAACTCATGCAAGGTAATGTTACATTTGATATTTTTAATGTCCTATACTATGTTATACCCAATCCTATTAGAAGAATTAGATGTATCAACATTGGGTTTATAAGTAATTCCCTTAAGAGTCTTTGGATTGTTGTCTAAGGTAATATCAAGAGGGGTCTCAAAGTTATTTAGAGGAGTTGAAGTGGTCAATGGTTTATTCTAATCCTAGTTTCTAAGAGCATAAGTCTTCTTATTAAATTATGAAAAATCATGAATCTCTTTAGGAGTGTCCTCAAGCTCATTATCCTCTTGGAAAGGGAACTCAAATGTCTCCACCATGAGAGTTGAATCAGATGATCTAGATGACCTTGAAGATCCTGATTTACCTAAATCACAATCCTTATTAAGGATAAAATTAAAAATATCTAATTCTTATTTTAAGGATGTAAAATCATTACAAAATTCAACATATTCTATTTCCCCATGCTTAGAAGTGTAATGAACTATATAATAGTCAGGTAAAGCAACATCAGTAAGATTTATATCAGGCACATTCTTGCTAGCAAATGGCTCATTATTATTGTTGTTGTGGTAACTATAATTATAAAATATATTAGTGGGCCTATTTAATATTTGGAAGGAGAAATTCCTACCAAAAATCTCTCTAGTATTGCCTACTTACTTTTGCAACTGAAGGAAGTCAATGCTCATTTTTTTAACCACCTTAAGCATAGAATCACTTTCATTATTTGGTGTGTTAGAATTATGAAATTAAGTATTAGGATTGGTTGTAGGTGTTAAATCTTTATAATATTATGGATTAGATCCACTGGTAACATTATTTAGGAATCTTAGGTTTTGAGTAGGATGTGCATGCCTCAAAGTTAGTTGGTTCAGGACTAGAAGTTGGTTCAAGATTGGAAGTTGGTTCAAGGTAGGAATATTTTGGTTAGAATTGGGATTAACATTCAAAATGGGTAAATGTAGATTTATTTTAGGAATGGAATATGTCAATTGTCCTTAGGGTTGCATCTTGGACTTAATGATCACAACCTTGGCATAAGCTAACACTAATGTGTTCATGGGCCCAACAACTCTTTTTATAAACACAAAAGTATTATTATCCAAGGAATCCTTATATATTTTCAAGATTAAATCCTCATCAGGTCTATAATGATCTATGGTCCTACTGAACATTTTTTGGAACCTAACATTGAAGGATCTTATGGGATCATTTTCTTTTATTTTCGACATGGTGAATTATTCATATAGAACACAAGGACTAATGATTTTACCAAATTGGTCAATGAGAACATTGTTAAAAATAGCCCAACTAGTGATGTATTTTTAGGGAGGTTTAGAAACCATTCCTATGTAGCATAGTAAAATGTAAAAGGAAATAGTCTACATGGTACATCTTCATGAGTCACATTCAACAATCTTAATACAACTTTGAAACTCTTAATGTGTTCTTCAGTAGTTATAATGGCACTAGGACTAAATGTTGGAAAATACTTTATAATATTGTGAGGAGGTCATGTACCACACTTAGCACATTGATTGAACAACCACCTAGCCAAGACATACCTTGATAAGGATTGAACATAGGAGCACCTTGAGTTAGTGAATTTGGCAAAGACTTTGAAATTATGCACTTACCTTTATCTCACCTAACCTTTATGTGGAATTCTAATGAAATTAGAGTCTATCTAGTATCTAAACGTGACCTTGTCCTAATTTTGAATAAATATAGCTTACAAGATTTGAATCTCATTTGAATTATGATGTGTCAGTCTTATTTGTGTAGGAAACAATGATTAAACTTTCACATTAAGAATTTTTTTCAAATCTTTATATAAAGTACAACAAATAAATAACAATATTTAACTAAGTTAGCTAAAAGATGTACCCAAATATGAAGTATTATTTATCTTTACATGTTTAAGTTAAAATAAACTAAAATTAGCAAAGGATCTATAAATATTTGATCAATAAAAATATTACTAACCTCAAACCTATTTAATTGACAAATATTAAGCTATATTTACTTTAACTAAGTATATACCTTCAAATAATGTTGATCTTTGTCTAAAGGAAGCACAAATATGGGTCTAAGATTGTAAATATCAAAGATATATATACAATTGAGCAAAGAATGACATAATTTTGTAAATATTACACCAATCTTTAAACACAATTAACAAAAATGAGAAAAGGTACTTTAAATCAACAAATATCTAAGACCCTACTTCTAGTGCAAGTGAAGCTCCTCGTATTGATGCCTAAATATGTATCACAAGTGCCCAGAGTGTTCAAGAACACTTCTCAATTTATAATTCTAAGAATTTAGTTCATGACTTGTAGGTTGTGATAATCTTATTATCTATTGATGAAATAAAGGAAAAGAAAGTGGATCGTTTTAAAATATTTATAGTGTTTGGTGGTTGGGAGTCACCATCGCATAATAATTAATCTGTGTAGAATATGAAGTATGATATGCTTAGATTGGTGAATTATGATCAAGAACTAATCTAAGATGGATATTTACAATGAAAATTAAGATAAATTGATCTAGTTAAAAAGGAGCAAGAGGAAAGGTAGGGTAGAGAATATATGTTGTTGATATATATTCCAAACACTATGACAAAGCTAAAATAAACTCTATACATGTATTTAACAAATATATGACATGAACTGTCATAAGCTCAAATCTTATCACAAAAAAAACATCTAAGGATGGTATGAAATAATGAAAATAATAACCAAGTTCATTTTAAAGATTTACCCTTGCAAGCAAAAAACATTAGACCAAATTCAAGAAGAGTAAGGAAACAAAATGAACCTATGGTCTTTTAATTAACCTAGCATTGGCACAAGTTAATAGCCATGTATTCAAATGTACACACAAAAACCTCACAAGAACCATTAAAATATGTAAATTAGAATAAAAAAGTGAGATAGAATCTACAATAACAAAAGACAAACAAATTTGGAGAAAACACTATAGAATTCCTTGCTTATATTAATTTCTCAAAATTTACAATTATCTTTTCGCTCTAAGAACCCCCTATTTTTAAAAATTGACAATGTTCCTTTTATAGGATGTAAGGAAGCATGTTGGTTAGTCCTATCCAATTATAAAATTATAAGTTTTGGGATAATTGTCCTTTCCAAAAATGTTCTAGAATACACTAGACTTTCCCTAATGGACGGATCTATAAGCAATGTGTTTTACAAACTACACATGCCTTTACAGATAAAATATTCCAATTTTAAAGTGTACAATGTTTAACTACAAGAAGAATATTCTTAATTATACTAACCTTGAGGTCATTTGTGATATTGTAATATTATTCAATTATCTCTAATGTTATTCATCATTTAGATCAAGGTTAAAAATTAGTTTCATGAAGATCTCCTTCATTTGATCCACCAAGCTCTTGTGGTTTTTATTTGCCTTGCTTAATGACCTTTTGATGTTCATAGCTTCAATAGTATTCATAATTAAAATTATAATCATATCTATGATCCTATCATGGTTAGAAACAATTTCACCTATGCTTTAGTTCCTTACCCTTTTCATTAATTAAGAATCTCTTTTCTTTAACTCAGCTTATGTAATTAGACTAGCTGAACCAAGTGTAGTAGGGTATTTGCTTAAGCTATCCCATACATGTATTGTCCTATATTTAGGTTTCTTGAGGTCATTGGAGATGGATCCAATTTCTCAAGACTATTTTTTCACATATTCCCTTGAAACACTTTTCGAAGATGTTATAGTTTTACATTATACTAAATTGCTCACTAGTGGACTGCCATTCATCTTCTAAGTCAAATTTTATTATATGGATGATAATTCAACCTTCCTTGGTATCATTATAATGATCATATGGTCTATAATTTAATTTTATATTTAATTACCCATACATAGATGACCTTTTATCTTCTTTATCTTGATTATGGAGAATATAGGGCTGAACTAGTGTTTTGAAGGTTTTTACAGTGCTCTGATGGTGGTAGTTGTCTGAATTTGCATGAGCTTCATCACATAGATCCGAAATTAGATAACATAATTAAAATTTTTAATTTCCTATGAATTCATTCTCTTCCACTTGTCTCATTATATTGAATTGGATTTGATGTGGCATCACTGTGGTACCCATGTGGTAGTTTCAAGGCATTTTTTGCTTGTCCATATTTGAACAATGAACTTTGCATTTGAAAATCATATTTGATATTGTATTATCTTATCCATTTATATGAATAAACATGGTCCATATATCTTTGGATTATTTGGATCCAAATGGATATCTTAAAATTGACATCTACATGCCCATCATTTGATGTCCACATGAATGTCTTTATCATTTGTTTGACCATTAAATTTAAACACCTCCTTAAAAAGTTTTATTTAGCTTAATTTTGATGTCTACGTAACTATTTATATCCACATGAATATATTTGACATCCAAATGATCATAAAATTTAAACACCTCCTCAAGACTTTTTGTTGAGCCTAATTTTGATATCTTTACACCTATAATTTGACATCCATGCAACCATCAAATTTAAACACCTCCTTAAGAATATTTATTAAGATTTCCACTTGTAACTCTTAGGTTTACTGTACTTCATATGTGTTCCATTTGGAATCTCCATAGCGATTATAAACTCTATATTATATCAACTCTATTAGGTTAACATGATTTCACCATGTGCCATCTCTGCATTCAATCATAGCTTTATTGAAAATTCAATGTCTACCTCACACCTTCAGATCACTTCTATTTGGGTAAATTCATTTCAGGGGATTATGAACTAAGGGATGAAACATCATTGGATGCTTGATATATTTTTTATAATCTCATGACACCTATCATAATTTTTAGCGTTTGAATTGTCGATGCTCATCATGCTCTATTAGATCAATCTTGTTTGAGAAAATATAGATCATTAATCCTATAGACAAGCACGAAAGTTAGGCTCAATAATATATATAAATAACTTAGGGAAAAAGACTTAAGATAAGTTCTAAAAATCATATACAAGACCCTTGAAAATAATAAAATACATACCATATGGTCTTAGCCTAAGGTTTTACTTCTTATTAATAAATATGAATAAATAATTATAAGGTCTTAAGCTAAGTTAGGAACATATTAAAGGGGATCCCATGAAATAAAAGACATAGAATAAAGGAATATGATAAGTTTTTTATCATATTAAGAAATATAACAAACCTTAGGGTAAGGCTTTAGACTAATCCTTATAATAAAGGCACCATGTATTTTTTCAGACCAAGCTAGAATTAAAGGGAACAAATGGGTCACAAAACATAAAAGAGACCATGCATAAGATTTTTAGCCTAAGGTTTAGTCATGTTGAGAAAACATGATGAATCCTTAGGATAAAAGTTAAACTGATTTCATGGCATGATAATTATATTTCCACAAATTTAAACAAAATTGATTGCCAAACTTAAACAAAAGTTCTCACCAAACATGAATTCAAAAGGAGGACATGAGCTAGTGTATTCAAGATTAGGGTTTTGAGCTGATCAAACATGAGTTCAACTTGATTTAAATAATCCAAAGGATAGAAAAAAATGAAATAATTATTAAATCATAAAACCTTGATATTGTTCATTCCAAATGGACTCCATTGGAGTTGTGACCTACAACATAAATATCAGGTTGTAGTGACTTTAGGAAAAATTAGATCATAATCATGAACAAACATACCAACTAGGTTAGGCGTAGATGATATTAAAATAATGATAAAGTGATGACATGATAATTTCACTATAATCAAATGAATTTTCAAATTTAGGGTACAAATTTTCACTATTTAACGCAAGGGTCCCCCTTTTTAGAAATGGGGGTATGTTGACCTCAATACGATCAAATGTGTTAATAAAAATGTCAAGTGCATAGAATATCAAGTACCCTATATAAGATAAAATCATGGATATAATCATATTTAGGTATATATATGATCTCAAAACATGATAATATAAAGTGACCATATGATGATATAACCTATGTGCATCAAGATCATAGGGTAAATGCCCCCAATGCCCATATGATATGAATAAAGGGAAGGATCAACATATAAAATAGGAAAAAATCATGTATCTTTTTATGAATGTATCACATCCATATAGAATAATTACACACATGTATATGTAGGATTAATTTATATTCCATCCATTAACATGGAACTAACATATAGATGCCAAGGAGCTAATAGATTATGTAGGTGCCAATTTTTGTTTTTTAGATTTTTGAAGTTTTTCATTTTTTTTTTTTTTTTCAATTTTTATGAAGATGAAATAACATCATATGATCTCATTAAAATGATGGTAATGGGTATCTCTCCACTCAAAACTTGATGAAAGGAAATTGTGGTACTAACAAGGAATATGTATAGGTGTAATATATGTCATTCAATGCTTATGATGCTCTATGTATGTATAATAATCATATGATATCATGAAGTAAGAATAGAATGAATATGGGTTATTTAAATCTATATCTATATATTCTATGGTTTATTTGGAATAAAAATATTAGAAACATGTTTAGGTGTTTTGGATAATTGAATATGGTGTGTAATAGAAGATGAAAATTCTATGGAAGCCACTATATGTCTTTGACGTAATAGACTCTTAAGTATTTTCCACCTAGTAAAATATATTGTCTATTTCTTACAATTTTCTAGTGGATTATCCTTAGTAGGATTGATAATTAACTTTCTAGGTATAAATTTCTCTTATTCAAGAGGATGCTCATATAGAATTTTAGAAACTATAATTACTCAATTAGCATAAATGTATTTAAGATATCCATGCAATGTATAAGGTATTACTCTTACAATATTTATTTAAGGGAACCACAATAACATATTGAATACACCCATGGAATGTATAACTAAAAATTTAGTAACCACATGTGCAGGACCAACTTGTAAAGGTAGTTCAATCTCATAAAGAACCTTCTGGGAAGTCTTATCAAATGCTCTAACTGATCTAGTATAATAATTCAAATCATGATGAGTATAACCTAAATGCATAAGTAATGTATTGGTGAAAACATTTTCACTGGTAAACAATTGATATTTTATATTATAAAATTCAAAGGAGGGAAGAAACTAAAAAAATATTATTTCACTTTCAACATCGTGAGAGGGAAGAATACAATTTTCACTTTTAGTTTTACCTTTTAAATGAGGGAGAGAATATGCAATGCTTGTTTTAATTTTATTTTAATTACATGATTTGATATTTAAAATAGATACATGAAAATGCTTGAAACTATACTTATGTCCCCAAAATATGCATGTTTTTTTATTCAATTCCTTATGATTATCATACACACTCTGATTTTTTTACTTCAATCCAAATGATGGGAGACATAGGACATGGACTTTTATCACCACAAATTAGAGGGTGATAACAAATTTTTATATTTTAATTTCAATCACCCAAAGAAGAAAAAATAATTTCAACATGAATATTACTCAAAGAATAAGGCACATACTTTATTTTATCAACATTTACATCATGAAAGATAGAGGAGGAACATTAAAATTCTTCAAAAAATTTATCATTTAAAAGGGAATAAGCACACTCAATTTTTCAATTAACTAAATAATGTATGCATTTAAATTTTTTATTTTAAACATTATGAACACTACCATTTTGCATATATATTATATCATCCTTTTTATAAGGCTTAAAATACATTTTTATTAACTTTTGAAACCCTTCATCATTGGAAAGTAGAGGAATATGATAAATGTCTTGTCCAAGATGGTTATCATCACACTCATAATCAAAATTAGAAATGTCATGGTCACTAACTTGATCATTTATATTTTTATTTTCATAAAATGATCTTTCATTATCATAGTGGTAAAAAAAAGGGGATTTATTATATTGTCAATATTTTATAAGATATTGATATGCAGTACATTAATCATCATGGAAATTAAATAAATGGTCACAATAATGAGGATTCATTGCATGGCCTTCTATTAGTGACTCCATAAATATTTTAAATTATAAGAAAATTATGAATCACAGAACCACTAGGGCCAAAGCAATAATGTAACCAATCATTCCTAAAATATGCCCATATAAGTGGGAGAATAAAAAATTATATCTAAAAATAAAATACAAAAATCTAAAATGAAATTAATTTCAAGGAGAAAACCTTACATAAAAACTAGGATATTGACTCAATAATAGAAGATGGGTTCACCAAATGTTTTTCACCAAATATTTAAATAAATAACCTAATTGGTTTGATATGGTTAACAATATAGAAATGATGACGCACAAGGCTGATAATTAGATCAACAATAGACTAATTAAATTCCAAAATTAGATATAACATGTGTCAAATTTTTTAAAATAAAATAGGCTAAAAATAGTAAGTATAAATATGCTAGATATGTAAATGATAGAAATAATGGATATATATAGTTCTAATGTTAATATAGTAATGGATATATAATAGGCATAATATAGATTGAAAGGGGATTTTGGAATAGATACCAAATTCTATATTGAGTGCCCTTAGATCCTTGAAAACTATCATTAGCGTTGGATGGTTGTGTCAACACTACTATCTTAACAAGATGCATGTGTCCTATATGAAATACCTATTTGAAAAGGATGAAACCACCTAGATACTTTTGGTTTTTTCTTTGCCTTCACTTTGGTGTATTTATATCCAAGTCATGCACTATCACTCCTTGTAAATTTTTACAACCCTAGTTCTTCATATTCATAAAGACCTTGGGAAAAATGGGCTAGTGGGCACATAGTGTCAAGATGACCCTAAAAACCCTTCTATCGATAAGTAATGCCTGCATATCCAATACTCTAAAGAGGTCCTCAAACTAATTTAGTTCACCCCTACATGTTGTCTTGTGTATGAATCATGAAAATCAAGTACAACAATGACCTAGCTTGTAACTTAACAAATATAGCTCTTGGGATGATCCTTAAATAATTAAGACCTATGTATGTGTTGTCCCCATGATTGATATGAATAAGGAAAAAATATGGAATTTTTACTTTATCAATTATTTTATTCAATCCTTTGATAAACTACCTTGGTCTATGTTAATTTATATGTGAGGAATTAATAAGGAGCGATTGTTAATATATACCACTCCTATTAAAAAATAAATCACATTAAATCACTTAGGATATCCACTAGGATATGTTTCATTTATAGATTACATGAATTTAGGGCACTAAACATCTACACTAGGATAGGACACTATCATCGATGTAGGGGTCTAGGGCTAACATTTATGTCCTAACATTAGAAAATAAGTACATGCTTAAAACTTGTAGGGGAAAAATATAAGCATATTTTAAGCATTATGGGTGAGATAGAAGATATGGGTCATCAACATAAGAATGGTTCAATAAAGAGATAGGACAAGGGGCACACGATAGATCAGATGCAAGACATATAAAGGTTTGAAAAGTACATAACTAAAAGGAACCAATGTTTGTTTTTGACAAGTGTATAATATTAAGGTGTTATATAATCCATAAATATTATATATACTTATAATATGACTTGGGTAGGATCAAAAATATTTTGATAGGAATTAGAGGATTGGGTGGATTATTTATATGTACTAGAAGTTTACTTAATATTTTTAATAATGTGAGAAATTGGGGTAGGCCCAATAAAATAATGAATTTACATGTTAGTAGTTATACAAGGCATGGTGGATGGGGAAAGAAATAAGGAGGTTACAAATTAAATTCCCTCAAGTATTTTTGAAAAATTGTGAATAAGGGAAGGGGATGTTCCATATGGGGTGCCATCATGATGTGATGGACAACCACAAGGGAATTTCTCTATGCTAAATATTTTCTTTGGGAAATATCTAATTTCATCTCTATATTATATGTCACATTCATATTTAACATCACAATCTTAAAGTGGATGACCTCATCTAGTATTATTAGGACTATATGGCTCATAGATTTTGGATATTATGGAATTCAAATTAAAATCATTGGTAGATTAATCTGGAGAAATATAAAAATGATAAGGCATGGAATTATTTTTATAAAACATATTAGGAATAATTAGTTCCATAGAATTAATATTATTATAAAATAATTGAAAATAATCATGAATTTTCTCTTCAGATTGGTCTAACATATGTTTGATTGTGAAAGACAAATAATTAAATTGTAGCAAGATATTTGATGTAGTTAATTGCATATGAATTTTTCACATAAATTGTATTGGGTTTGTCAATATAGTAGGAAAAAAGAATAATAAATGTAAATGTGTATTGAGCTAGTTGATATAGTATGATCACAAAATAAGTTGTATGAGGTTTCCTAATGTAATTGGTAGTACTATTAGATCTATATCAGGTTATGTGATGTAGTTAGAAGAAAACTCATAAATTTATTGGGTAACTAATGCATTTGGAAGTAAACATAGAAATATATTAGGTTAGCTGATTTAGTTGGAACTAAACTCAAAATTTTATTAGGTTCGCTAAGGTAGTTGTTAAAAGGTATATAATATTATCAGGTTGACTAATCCAATTTAGAAATAAAGAAAATATATCAATATGGTTGATATAGTTTAACCAAATATAATGAAATTTACAAATAGTAATAAAATAACAAAACATGAATCTATATCTAAGTTATGTGTGTTTTATGTGTAGGCTCTTATATATATTGAAATTAGGTATAAATACTAAACAAGGAAAAAATGGGCACTAAATATGGATGATTTCACCATATCTTAGCCACACTATCCTATCTCTAAGGTACAATAATCATAACTTCTTTAGGTTAACAACTTATTAATGTAATAAAAAATATAATATCTAAAATGCTTCACATTGGTTAAAATTAAAACCCTAGGCAATTGCAATATATCATAATGAATGTGGAATATAAATTGTGTGTGTGTGTGTGTGTGTGCATGCGTGTGTGTGTGTGTGTGTGTGTGTGTGTGTGTGTGTGTGTGTGTGTGTGTGTGTGCGTGCGTGTGTGCGTGTGTGTGTGCGTGTGTGTACTTGCATGCATGTGTGCGTGTGCGTGCGTGTGTGTGTGTTTGTGTGTGTGTGTGTTTCTTTTTTTCCCCCAAAAATATCACTCATTCTTGGGACAACATTTGAACTATTTTCATCCTACAAACCAAAATTATCTCTTCCCTTTCTAAAATTTGTCCTGGGCCTTCAAATTCCTTATTTTTCAAGCTTCTCAGGAATCTACTGACTCTATAGGCCAAGTTCAATGGGATTTACAGGTTGATTTCTATGGACTTGGTTTCTACAAACTCTACATGTAGGTTCATTTCAATAGGTTCAAAAGCTCTCAACACAACTATGAAGTTTAATCAGGAAAGTTCATCACTTTGGTTCAATCAAATGGTTCAGTTCTTTAGTTCAAGGCTTCATTTGAACCATTGAACCAAATCTTGGTTCAACATTGGTTCAACATCTTTTGGTTCAAATGCAGGTTTAACCAAGTGGTTCAATGCTTTGGTTCACTCAGTTGGTTCATCTACTTGGTTAAATGCTTTGGTTTATCCACTCAATTCATCACTTTGGTTCAATGCTTTGGTTCATTCAATTCGTTCATTGGCTTGACCCATCAGCTTAAACCATTTTGGTTCAAAGATTGGTTCAACTGATTGGCTCAACATTTGGTTCAACTAAGTAGTTCAATGCTTTTAATTCATCATTGGCTGGCTCATTGCCTTCGTTTAATGAAGTGGTTCAATGGAGTGGTTCATCGACTTGGTTCAATAGAGTGGTTCAACAGAGTGGTTCAATGGATTGGTTCAATGTATTAGTTCAATGTTTGGTTCAACTAAGTGGTTCAATGTTTTGGTTCAATCAAATGGTTCACTCAGATGGTTTAAAGGAGTGGTTCAATGCAAAAATTCAAAGAAGCCTCCCAAAGGACAAGTGCCCTTGCGGAGGGCACTTGGTTGACAAAAGTACCCTTCAGAAGGGTCATTTTCAAAGAAGGTAGTTAAGGTAAATTCTTTCAAAATTTTATTTAAGGTAGACAAAGGCATAATTCCTTCAGACTTTTTGTTCAAAGGAATTCCTTCAAACAAAAATTTTGAATGAATTTAGGAAAGAAGCCATAGAAGAAAAGTCTGAAGGAATTCACAAAGACCAAGGCAAACAGAACAAAATGGAACAATTCTACAAACTTTTTGTCTGCAAGAAATTTTCGTGGAATTTTTGTCCATGGGAAAATGCTCCCAGGGAAATTTCCTATAGGAATTGTTCACAAGAAATATCCATGGGAACTGTCCACAAGAGACTGCCCAAGATAAAAGGCCATCGAAGGACCCTGAAGGGCAGGTGCCCTTATAGGGGACTCTCAGCTGCCAACTTGAAGGACATTTACCTGAAGTTAAAGGGTCACCTTCCCTTTGAGAAGATGTAAAACTAGAAAAGTTGAAGAAGGACCAAGGGGTGACACACTTGAAGACATCAAATTCAAGACAGTGAACTAGCCATTGAAAATGTAGTGACGGGCACATGAATGTCAATTTCAAAGCTCATAAAATAGCCATTGATCCTTGTAATCTATAGACCCAAATGCATTCAAATACTTTAAAGTTAAGACTAGTAGAAAGTTACTAAGGAATAAAACAACAAATTGAATCTAAGACCTGATTTAATTAACCAAAAAAGGAGGAATGATGAAGAAAGATCAGATCACCAGGTGGACATTGGAAGTTACAAACTTTCAATAGTGCAACTTGTTTCTCTACATTGAGAAAAACAAATGGGTAGATTCCCCTAAATTCCAGCCTATCTTCTTAATAGATTTCAATGCAACACGATGTGTTACTTTTCTCAAGTCCTTAAAGTGGTTGTATAAGGGACTCTCTATTATTTTAAATGGATCTTTTTTTGACAATCAAAAATGAAACTCTGCTCAAATTGGAAAGCATTATTGAGACTTTGAGCTCAGATTGCTAATGATATTTTGTTATTGGATTAAGAAAGCAAGTGACTTTTCAGACTTTGTGATGTAATATCTTTGTTGTTTGGGAAACTATTCTTATGTCTTTTTCCTTGATATATTTTCTATTCCTTTAATTCAACAAGAAGAATTAGTGAAAGTAGTCAAGAAGGTGTCTTGAAGAGTTAACTATGGAGAGACTTTGTGCCCCCATAATTGCCTTTAGTGTGTTTTCTTTTCATTTCTATGTAAAATACCTTGGGATGACTTTGTGCCCTCATTGTCCTTTGTATCTTACTCTTGAGCAATTCAAGTGGAGACTTTGTGCTGCATCTCAATTTGATGGTTATTACGTCCTTGGTTACATTTTGTTGTTATTTCCAGGAGTATTCTTATGGCTAGCTGAATAGTTCTTATGAAAGAAGAAGAGTTCTTTCTATCATTTCCCTTGAGTTTTTCCTTTGATCCACATGCATCATCTCTAAAAAAAGAGAGATGGATGGCTTTTCCTACCCTTGAGTATTATTTTCTTTATATATATATATATAACATATCTATAGGGAACCTCCCCTTGATGAGAGGAGAGATTAGTCCCATTTTGATGTGGTAAACCTACACATTTAGATGACCAATCTTCCTACTTTGGCTGATCAGACCTATTTTATTTATCAGTACATTGATCAACAAAATATTGAACCAACAATTTTTGGCGACTCTACTGGGGATATACATAATTTTGTGCAATTTGGAACCTCAAGTTTTAGATTGAAACATCATTTGTGTCTTACCCATTATCATTATAACCCTTATCCATTATAGAATCTAGCCACTCCATTTCACATCTTACCCATTAGCCATTTATAGCCTTACCATCTTCCTCCACCTCCATTATTTTATCTAGTCTACAAAAACCAGAGTTGCTGAGAAAGAGTGCGCAGTTTAAAGCCTCAAGCTTTAAACTAAAGCAAGGTCAATTCTTTTCCATTTTTGTTTCACAATTTGATAGATTCAAGGTATACATGAAGCCAAAGGGCTAAAGGTATTGTTGACCCTATATTTGAGTTGGTACAACAAAGTGATTTTGATCTGTTTCCTTCACCACCTCATCTCCAACAAACCAAGAGCTTTCCTCATACTAAAGTCAAATCTCAATTTATAGATGAAGTATCTACTTCTATTATTGATAAAGCTTTGCCAATAATTACCCCTTTGATATTTGTTATCACTCCTTTTTGTAATCCTATAATTGCAGTTTAAGGCCCCTGCGATAATTGTTTTGGTCCACTCAATCTTACTCCACCTCTACATGAGCTTCCACGTAGTTCAAGGAAAAATTTCTCCAAATTCTATGGTGATGGGAAAGTTCATCTTGATGAACACATTGTAGCCTTCAACATAGCTTGTGGAGTAATTGGAGTAGAATCTGAAGATGTAGCAGTCGGGATATTTGTAGAAACATTACAAGGTGCTAATGTAGATTGGTTATATCATCTATAGGCTCAATTAGTAACTAATTAGAATACCCTCAAAGATAAGTTTGAAGCTAGATTCAAAATTTTATAAGATGCACATGTACTTCTAGCTCAACTTACACAAATGAAGAAAGATCCTCATGAACCAATGAGAGACTTCATAGCCAAATTTGACAAATTGAGGAACAAAATTCATGTAATTGCTCAACCTATAGTTGAGAATCTCAAATGATTCTTCATTAATTCTCAATTACCTAAACTAAGTTTTCTTTTGAGACGTGTTGGTCAAATAGATCTTGCTACAACTCAAGTTTTGGCCACTGAGGTAGAAGATGATCTCATCTTAGTAGGAAAGATAAGAAGAGATCCAAACAAAAATAGATCCTCATCATCTTCTGAATATTCATCTATAGGCACCACTGATACAATGGTGCAAAAGATGTCAAATGAACTATAAGCCTTGAAAAGATAAATGGCACAAGGAATGTCATCTGCTCCTTCATACAGAGATATGCCAAGAAGGACATTCTCATATTAGACATATCAAGGCAATCCTGCCAAGAATCAAGGGCAACAAAATCACCTTCCTCCTCCACAAGGGAAACTTGCCCTGGAAGCTCTTCCAACCAATTCAATAATGGGATATCTTGAAGTAGAATCAGATTTATCTTTCCAACCTAAATTGAATCAAGAAAATGACACTGATCTCCTTGAAGACAATCAAGAAGAATTAGATGGCAACTCCCACATTGGTTTTACGAACTACTAGGATGAATCTAGAAGCAAAGGAGAAGCTATTAATGGATCATATGCAGTGTTTACTAGGTCTAAGAACCAATTATTCTAGCAAGCTGATAAAAAGTAGATAGAGGAGCAACCTCAACCATAAATTACAATGGCTAAGCATGGAACCACTCTGCCTTTTCAGTCAATGGATCCGGTGATCACCCAAAATGTTAGTACATCAATTTCACCTTCACCTTCTAATTCAATTTTTCAAATCAGCCCTCCTCCCATCCCTCCTAAAACTCAAAAGGTTGTAATACCTTCCTCTGTACCTAGGTGAATTTAGCCATTTGACATAATCGATCATGTCAAAAAGACAAAAATACAAATGTCTAAATTCAAATATTTACAGTCTAATCCTGATCAATTGGATAGGTTGGTCCAATTTGTCAAGAACCAAACCATCCTTGCAAGACAAGAGGTTACGAAAATAATTCTTGATTCCTCAAAGAACATGCCCATTCCAAATAATCTTGTCATTACCCCTCTAGCTGTCCCTAGGAAAATAAAACCTTTCTGTGTTTCTCTATTAATAAATGGTTATTAGCTCAACAATTGTATCATTAATTCAGGGGCATCTGGCAATGTCATTCCTGCTAAAGTAGCTAAGTCTCTGGGCCTCACACTAACCAAGACATTTGGGAGATGTTTCTCCATGGAGAAAAAGAAAGTACCATTGCTAGGGCAAATCAAAGATGCTCAATTTGCATTTGCAACCTTTCCAAACAAGAGAATCAGGATGACTATCTTGGTGGCTAACGTCCCAACATCTTATGGCATTTTGCTTGGATGAAATTTTTACAAGGATGTGGGAGGAGAACTAAGCATGGACCTGTCTGAGGTAAGGATCCCTATCCAAGGTGTAATGAAGATATTGCTCCCTAAAAAGGAGGCAAAATACATGGTCACCCAAACATCAGCCCCTACAGCACAAATTCTTTTTGAGTCTTTAGGTAGTGGTAATTATTTCTTGACAATAGAGGATGTTCATGTTTCTATAGATGAAAGTCCTATAGTTAACAATCTAGGAATTGATACAAATAAGACTTCAGAAGAAGTGCTAGGGCATAGTACAAGTAAGGAAGGATCTTCCATCTCTAGTGAATTAAAATTTGATAGGAGATTAACTTTTGACGATGCTTCGATCTTGAAATCCAATGGCAACAATTTTTCCACCAATGATGGAGTTGGGACTGTGTTGATATATCTTTAAGGAGATATTCTTCCTTCATGTAATTTTCAATTTAGCAACACCAACAACATAGTTGGATGTGAATCTCTATTTCTCCGATTGAAGATTGATCAAGATGAAGATATCAAACTCCTTAATATCAAAGGAGATGCTAAGATGATAGTTTGTCAAGAGTTTGATGTGGAAAATCCAATCATATGTTGGAATAAACTAGAAGAACAACCAATTATGGTAATGGACCATGTTGCTACAAATCAAAATTAGGCAAAGAAACCCTTCGCTAAGAAAGCAAGGAGTTATGGCTTTCAAATTGAAGACCACATCTTGCCATGGAGCAAGAAGAAGAAAGAGTCAACAGGTAGATGCAAAAAATTATTTCCCTAGTGGAGAGCTCCATTTGCCCATCACCATTTCTAGGGACAAAATGTCTTCTTTCTAGTTTACCAAGATGGCACACTATTTTCACTGTTTCTTAAGAAGCAACATTTGAAACACTTCAGCTCTTGAAGTATCAGATCATTATATCTATACATATGTATATTTGTATAGTTTTTAATTCTATTTTGTTTTGTTTATTTCCTTTTTTGATGCCTTCCATTTTTTGGTAGCATGACTCTATAACCTAATGGTACACATGAAGACACTAGAGATTCTAGATTCTACTCCCTTTAATTCATTTTGCAATTGATAGAAGTTCCCCAAATGGAGCCAGCTATTGTCCCCCAAAAATATCAATTATTTTTGGGACAACATTTGAACTATTTTGGTCCTACAGACCAAAATTGTCTCTTCCCTTTTCAAAATTTGTCCTGGGCATTCAAATTCCTCATTTTTCAAGCTTCTTAGGAACCTACTAATTCTGCAGGCCAAGTTCAATAGGCTTTACAGGTTGATTTCTATGGACTCTATAGGAAGGTTCATTTCAACAGGTTCAAAAGCTCTCAACACAACTACGAAGTTCAATCGGCAAAGTTCATTGCTTTGGTTCAATCAAATGGTTTAGTGCTTTAGTTCAAGGCTTTATTTGAACTATTGAACAAAAGCTTGGTTCAACAGTTAGTTCAACATTTTTTGGTTCAAAGGCAGGTTTAACCTAGCAGTTCAATGATTTGGTTCACTCAATTGGTTCATCCGCTTGATTTAATGCTTTGGTTCATCGCTTTGGTTCAATTCTTCAGTTCATTCAATTGGTTCATTGGCTTGAACCATCAACTTGAACCATTTTCATTCAAAGCTTGGTTCAACCGATTGGTTTAACCAAGAGGTTTAATGCTTTTAATTCATCACTACTTGGTTCATTGCCTTAGTTCAATGAAGTGGTTCAATGGAGTGGTTCATTGACTTGGTTCAACAAAGTGGTTCAATAGAGTGGTTCAATGGATTAGTTCAACATATTGGTCAATGTTTGGTTCAACCAAGTGGTTCAATGCTTTGGTTCAATCAAATGGTTCACTCAGATGGTTTAAAGGAGCGGTTCAATGCAAAAACTCAAAGAAGCCTCCTGAAGGACAAGTGCCCTTACAGAGGGCACTTGGTCGACAAAAGTGCCCTTCGAAAGGGTCATTTTCAAAAAAAGAATTTAAGGTAAATTCTATTGGAATTTTGTTTAATGCAAACAAAGGCATAATTCCTTCAGACTTTTTGTTTGAAGGAATTCCTTCAGACAAAAAGTCTGAAAGAATTTGAGAAAGAAGCCGTGGAAGAAAAAATTGAAGGAATTCACAAAGACCAAGGCAAACAGAATAAAATGGAACAATTTTTTGGTCTTTTTGTCTGCAAGAATTTTTTTCAAACTTTTTGTCTACGAGAAAATGCTCCTGAGGAACATGCCAATGGGAATTGTTCACAAGAAACATCTGCAAGAAATGTCTGTGAGAGACTACTGAAGATAAAAGGCCACCAAAGGACCCCAAAGGATAGGTGCCCTTGCGAGGGACTCTTAGTTACCAAATTGAAGGACATTTCCCCAAAGTCCAAGGGTCACCTTCCCTTCAGGAAGATGTAAAACTAGAAAGGTTGAATAAGGACCAAGGGGTGATGCGCTCGAAGACATCAAATTCAAGACAACAAACTAGCTATTGAAAATGTAGTGACGAGCATGTGAACGTCAATTTCAAAGCTCATAAAATAGTTGTTTATCCTTGTAATCTATAGACCTGAATGCATTCAAAGGCTTTAAAGCCAAGACTAGTAGAAAGTGACTAAGGAATAGAATAGCAAAAAAGGAAGAATGATGAAGAAAGATTAGATCACCAGGTGGACATTAGAAGTTACAAACTTTCAATAGCATGTCTTGTTTCTCTGCATTGAGAAAAACAAATGGGTAGATGCCCCTAAATTCTAGCCTATCTTCTTAATAGATTTCAATGCAACATGATGTGTTACTGTTCTCGAGTCCTTCTTGAAGTGGTTATATAAGGGACTCTCTTTTATTGTAAATGTATCACTTTTTGACAATCAGAAATGAAACTCTACCCAAATTGGAAGGCATTACTGAGACTTTGAGCTCAGATTGCTGATCATATTTTTTTATTGGAATAAGAAAGTAAGTGACTTTTCAGACTTTGTGTTGTAATATCTTTATTTTTGGGGAAATTGTTCTTATGACTTTTTCCTTGATATATTTTTTGTTCCTTTAATTCAACAAGTAGAATTATTGAAAGTAGTCAGGAAGGTGTCCTGAAGAGTTAACTATGGAGAGACTTTGTGCCCCCATAATTGCCTTTAGTGTGTCTTCTTTTCATTTCTATGTAAAGGACCTTGGGATGACTTTGTGCCCTCATTGTCCTTCGTATCTTACTCTTGAGTAATTCAGGTGGAGAATTTTTTCTACATCTCGATTTGCTAGTTACTACGTCCTTGGTTACATTTTGTTTTTATTTCCAAGAGTATTCTTGTGGCTAGCTGAATAGTACTTCTGAAAGAAGAGGAGTGCTTTCTATCATTTCCCTTGAGTTTTTCCTTTGATCTGCATGCATCATCTCTTAAAAAGAGAGATGGATGGTTTGTCCTAACCTTGAGTATTATTTTATGTTTAGGGAACCTCCTGTTGAAGAGAGGAGAGATTAGTCCCCTTTTGATGTGGGAAACCTACACATTTGGATGACCAATCTTCCTACTTTGGCTGATCAGACCTATTTTATTTATCAATACGCTATTTGACAAAATATTCAACCAACATGTCTATGTGTTTATTATTATATTTAATGGTTTATGTATTGGGGTGGTATCCCTTTCACTATGGATTAGATACAACAGATGATTTATTTTCTTAGAATTAAAAATAATGAATTTTACAACATCAAAAACATATTATACACACACAATATTTGTAAAATTTATCAATTAGTGATGATTTCTCTCTTGAAATAACCCATATAATTTTAATCTCTCTCAGTGCATGCCTTAAAAGGTACACCAAGAAAGGGGTTGTAAAACTTTTTGTGCTTTATAGGATTATTGGCCCCTATAAGACCACCTAAAACCAATATTATTTATTCCTATATGTTTCCCTCAACATTGAAACACCACTTATGCACTTCCCTAAGGAGATCATAACCAAAAATAGTCCCTACCCAAGAAAAAAAACCGTTTTACCACTTATCCTACTATGTTAACCAAAATGAACCCATATGGAGTTTAGTGCATGCTATAAAACTTTGTCAACCTAAGTTGACATAGTTCAAGACCTAATTTCTCTATTTGCCACCTAACAAGGTCAATCAAGATGAATCCATCAAGTACATTCCTAAGAGGGTTTAGGGTTAATCCATGTCTATATATCCATTTTCATTTAATTTCTAAGAGAGGATCATTTAATTATACATCATTATTACTCTTAAATCTATTTATACAATCAATAGGAGGTTTTATTATTTAGGTTTTTTCCTTGGATAAGTAACACATGTCTTATGGAGTTCTTGTATGCATATTAAAATTCTTATGTCCTATATATAATTTTTACTTGTGATCATTACAAGCCCACAAGAACCTTTCTCAGAGCACCATTGGCTAAGGGAGAGATTGAGGCATGATAGGTTCACTTCAACAAGGTAGGTATATTCCTATCACTTCATGTTTTTAGAAGTAGATGTTTTATAAAAAATGGTTTGAATTATATCTCTCATTTCTTATATCATTTTGATACTATATTAGATATATTTGTCTTTGAATTTTTATTATCTTCCTCATTAATGACACAAACTTCAGTGAACACTAGATTAGTTTTCATATGCATTTATTAGATTGGCTTGCATAGTTGGTTAGTACATTATATTTCTTATTATTATTTACAATCATAAGACCTAGCTAGGGTTATAACAAAATGACATTTGACTATAAGATTTCAAAACCTCTCCTTTTCCATTACGTGATACTATATCCCCTAATGTAGGTATAGTGAATCTATTATTGGTCATGATCACGATATAAGTATATCACCAAGTGGACTTGTTAGTTAATTAACTTCTCTAAGCTTGAATATTATTGAGTGGGATAAGTTATAAATCTATCTAGTCTCACTTGCATATAATCTGGTCAACCCAATGTGAATCTAGCCCTTATAGATTTTTATTTTTTCTCTATAGACATATAAATTGACCCTGTCAACCCAATTTAATACTCTATGCACAAGTTTTCATACTTAATCTACCATGTCGACTTAGTGCAACTCTATGTGTAAGTTTTAATAGATTTTTTGACCCATTAAACCTAGTAAGGGCATCATTTTGTAGGTTTTCCAAGTAAGGCAAGCTTATCAAATCCATTTGGATTTTTGCACATTAAATTTTTAGTATCGTAAAACTATATCAATCTAATTGATATAGTTTATTTTACCAATTTTAAACATTTAAATGAATCAATCTACTCAATTCTTTTATTTTCTACATTGTCCATTTAAATAACTAGATCGATCTAATCAACATAGTTCTATTTGTTCTATAATTTGCTAGTTTTATCTATACAAGTTTGACCAGCTTGATTTTGTATAGACATTTTATCTTTTAACTCTACATGTTCAAATTTACATATGGATAAAATAGTTCAAAATGTCTCAACATTTTTAGGAAAACTACTCATCAAACTAGTCGGCTCTATATTTCTAGGATCACTTTAACCAGCTAAATAATTTATTTGTGTCAAAATATAATAAAATTCATTTTCTTGCTATTTTTCAAAATTTAAATCTCTTTATTATTTTTACCAATTTTTCAATTCTATAAAACTATAACTTTACAGTCAACTAATTTGATCAGCTTGAATTATTTATGTATCTACTTTTGGTCTAGAAAACTAAGTCGAATCACTAGACTATGTTCATTTTAGGAATATCTTTCAATATATTGAGTTGATTAGCTTGACTCTATTATATTTTATTTATATAACTAAGTCGACTAGGTCAACTTTGTTCTATTTATATTATTTGCAGTTCAACAAAATGGAATTAACCTACCTTGATATTAATTAGACTCACTTTACTTTTTAGTTGGTTACCTATTTATTTACATTTCAAAAACAAAAATTTAGATTTTAAAACTTTGATTTTCACTCTTATTTTTCACCTTGTTTGGTTTTCCCTACAAATTGTGTACTAACATTTTTTAATCTACTTAGCTACTATCTTTAAGGGCTACTTGGCACTCTATTTATGGTCTTTGTCTATCACTTATATAAATAATGGCATGAGGGGATTTCCCTAATACTGATATCCATAGGACATGGCTAAACATGATATTTAGTTTATGCCTATGTTATAGTATTTTGAAAACACCTAGGATTTCCCTTGTTTTTGACCCTTAGGAATCTAACCATCTATTTATTTATTTGGTGCATTGGTTAATAGTTAGCACTAAAAAATATACTTCCATCCTACCTTGAAATCAGGTTTAGTGGGATATGGGAATGGTATTTTCTTCATAGTTAGTTATCTAAAATATTAAGCCAACACTATCCAAAGGACAAGTAAGTGTCTTTGGAAGCTAATGATTTATATTAAAACCTTTAGTATGAATTCCTAATATTATTTTTTTTTAAAAATATTAGATTATAATTTTCACTATTGATTCTTGCTTTTTATCCTATGTTCTATTATAAACTTGTATTATCCAACATTAATACAAGGTTTGTGTTGTGTGTTGAAACTAGATTGAAAAGCTTGACCTAATCACCTATGTGTTTAGTTTTATTTTTATAACTAAAACTAAATCATCCGAATTTATACCATCTTAAAGTTTTACTTCATATAGAACTAAGTCAACCTACTCAACTAAATACTTTATAGACTATTATGTTTTCCCTCCTAAAGAATTAAGTTGACTTACTTGACTTAATCTTTTATAGACTAATAGAACTAAGTCAACCTATTTGACCAAGTCTTTTATAGACTATTCTATTTTCGTTTTTTGTATAATTAATTCAAAATGCTCAACCTAGTCTTTTACAAATTTTTCTATTTTCATTTCTATAAATTCAATTTGACCTTCTCAACCTAGTCCTTTATAGTTTTTTTTATTTTCATTTTTATATAACTAATTCAACCTACTTGACCTAGTCTTTTATAGATTTCTCTATTCACCTTTCTATAGAAATAAGTTGACCAACTTGAACTAGTTTACTATAAATTACCTTACTTTTAAGTAAGTGTTTAACTCAATCATCTCATCATGAAACACTTTTTTTGATAATGCTATAGGGAAAAACAAACTAGCATGATGAGTTTCACCAATCCTAATAATTTTCCTAAGACACATTTTGTTGTGACTAACCCAAATCAATGCAATATCCATATTACCACTATAACCACCAATTATGAGACTCCTCCCTATTCCATGACACTTAACCCTTTGTTCATGCAAACCTTAGAATATGAAATTGACCTTAAATAAATGACCAAAATGATACTCTTTATTAATGAAAATGCTCAACATAGAGGTAAGGACCCTAAACCCATCTATAACCTCATGATGGGTATTTATATTAGATAACCCAATTAACCTTAACCTAAAGTTTCCACAAGATTTGAGACAAGTCATTTTATGACTTCTACTACACCTTTAGCATCTTTGATGTCTCCCTATAATAGTATGATGTAATTGTCAATGTCTTCTTTCACCTCCATGCAAAATATTTATACAAACATGGTATATGTGACTTTTAGTGGGTCTAATAAAAAAACTCCCACTAATATCCAATTTCATGTAACTAATAATACATATATTACTACCAGTGCTTCTCATTCCACTAGTTCATCTCATGCTACTAGTGCATCTCAAACTTTTAATACCTCATATAGTAATAATTCATCCAATGCTACCTTTACAAGTCAAAATGCCATTAAAACTTGTTATTTACTATTACAAACTCTTAATCAAATGGATAACTTTATAACTAATAATGCCAACTAAATGATGCAAATTTAGAACCAATTATTGCATTTCCAAAACCAACCTTAACCTACTCAATGGGGAACACAAAATACCATTGGCCCCATACACCTTAGATATGTACATGGTAACCTTATATGATAACCCACAATTATTAATAAAATTATTAAACAATTACAAAATGAACTTCTTGTTTGTAAAATTACAAACATTGACATAGGGGTATAGTCCACATTATCACTTATAATTGGTCCATGAGTCTAAATTTGCATTTAAAAACCTTTGTAAATATATATAAAGATTAAGTTAAACTTAATGCCTTTGATTCCACCAAAATATTAGCCAAAAACTTTTTAGGTGATGTTCTAGATTGATACAACCAACTTAAAAATTATTTCATAACTAGTTTAGAGGACATAGTTATGCATTGGTTTAATAATTTCGAAATATTGATGTTCTGACCAAAAATTAGCTCCATTTATCAATTTTAAATAATTAGATTCCAAAATTACCCAAGTTTTCATTAAATTATGGAAAGCCTTGGCTAAAAAAATGAGCATAATATGTTAGATAAGAACTTATTCCACTTATTCATCAATGTTATTCATCCTAAACTATAATACTATGTTAGGATTCTTTTTCCAAAGTCCTTAGAAGAGGCTCTCTACCAAGATAGACATCAACATTTCCTTATACATCAATTTGAGCCTTCACACCTTCTAACAGGAACTTGAATTCTTATGAAAGTTAAGAACCAACATGTAATGAAGGATGGTGTTAAACACTATCTAATCCATTCCTCCAAGTGACTCCATGGAGCATAATCCTCCAGTTAATAATAATAATAATAATAATAATAATAATAATAATAATAATAATAATAATAATAATAATAATAATAATAATATTAATAGTAATAAACTTATTTACAAATTTTCTCAAGGCCATAATATGGATGTACACAAATCTCTTTCCTTAGAAGAAATTAAAAATAATCTTCCATGACTTTCCCCATGAGATCTTGATCCTACATTCCCTATCAAACATTGGTATGATCTCCACAATATTTTTGGTTTGATGCATGTCGGGGCCATTCTCATGAAACTTGTCACCAATTAGGAAATTTTTATATGCATTATCTTCTTAGACCCAAATTTTATCATGAATTCCTTATAAATAAATGTCAACAAGCTTATGAAATAATATCTAAGCTTCATGAAACTAAAATAATAATAAATATTTAAATCAAGACGATTCTCACCTATCCATTCACAAAGATCCCTTTCCCCATTATGAATATAACACTAATAAACCTCCTACTACCAATAATGTTGATAGTAATTTATATATATATAAATATATATATGTATGTATATGTATATGTATATGTATATGTATATGTATATATATGTATATATATATATACATATACATATACATATATATATATATATACATATATATATATATATACACATATATATATACATATATATATATATATACATATATATATATATGTATATATATATATGTGTATATATATATATATATGTATATATATATATATATACATATATATATGTATATATGTATATATATACATATATATATATGTATATATGTATATATGTATATATATATATATATGTATATATGTATATATGTATATATATATATACATATACATATATATACATATATATATATATGTATATATATGTATACATATATATGTATATGTATATATATATATGTATATGTATATATATATATATATATGTATATATATGTATATGTATATATATATATATATATACATATACATATATATATACATATACATATATATATACATATATATATATATATATATATATATATATATATATCCTCACATCAATGATGAGAATGTTGTCAATATGAATAACATGGGGAGAGTAGTTTGTTATCTTAATCAATATTTAACCTCAAACAATAATATTTTTCCATATTTAAGACTCTTACCCATCCCATCTCATGGAATTGGGGTGTGTGGAATCAAAAAACACACAAGTATCAACTCTAAAAATGAAAAATTGACAATACCTCTTATACAATTGATATAAGTTATAATCCCCTTACAACTAAGATGCCTTAAGTGGACACCCCAAAAACATCAACATCAAATGGTATTACTTCCACTCAAGCAAAATAACTTACCAAAGATACAAAAACATAACCTAAGATATCACAAGCACCTAAAATAAGCCAAGCCATCTTCACTAAACCTAAAACAAACATTCCTTATCAACATATATTTCAATCTAACTCTAACCCAACTTTAGATTATTTATTACAACATTATGAATACTTATCCAATAGTAATCTAATAGGTTATGATGAATGGGTTCCATAGCCAAAATTCAATGGCTTCTATCTCAAATTCCTTTTTTATAACTTATGAAAACTTCTCCTCATCATTGTAATAGTCTAATGCAATTATTAATTGAAATGAACATCCATATTCCTACACCTTGGGGAAAGAAGCTACATTATCAAGATTTGAAGATAACATCCTTTAACAATGTGAATAAATCTCTTTCTATGTTGATGAAATAGTGGACACTTCTCTTTCACTTAAATTTCATATCTCTTCTATGATCATCGATGGGATATTGATTTGTGTGGATGACCCATAATTATTCATTAGTGTATAAATAAGAGACACTCAAGTCAAATGTGATTTAATCGATGAAGGATTAGGCACTTGTGTTACTTCCTTTAATTTTATTGAAACACTTGGATACTTTGAATACAATCTAAAATCCATGTAAAGTACATGTCACGGATTTGACAAAAGAAAAATTCCTCTATTAGCTTATGTTTAGCTTCTTATCAATATTATCCTAGTCATGGTACATGTAATATACATGATATTTGGCTTTCCACTCTCTTATAATATCTTACTCAGTCAACCTTAGACACATCACATGAGAGTAGTTACCTCGTCAACATGCCAATGTGTTAAATTTCTCTATAATGGTGTTATATACATGAATGAAGGAGACATATATCCTTGTAATTTTGAACAATTCCAAGAAAGGGTTTTTTCAAAATACCTACCCTTGAACCTTTACCTATCATCCCATTTTGAGAATCACAATGCTTTAATTATGTTATCAATTCTACTAGAGGTGATAATGGTCATTTTGAACTAATATGAAACATACCACCTAATATTTTATATTCATATGATGATGAACTAGATGAGATAAGTTTAAAAATTAAAACTTTTTATCTTTATCCTAACAAAATTTCTCAATTTTCTCCTTATTTAAGATCTTGATCTTGTCAAAAACCATGTGACAAAATTTTGGTTACCTTATAAAAAACTAGGATTTCCATTCACCATGCCTTTTCTACTAATAAAATCATTGATACATGTAATATTGACCTTTATACTCCCCATTATGATTATTTATAATATTTAGAGATACATTTTTATCTAGTTTCACTCAATCTAAAAATGTAGGGATACCTAGATATTATTATTGTTTACAACATTCTCTTAATTTTATTCATGTAGTTCCTTTTATTTCTATAATACCTAATATTATTTCTTCATTTGATGTTCATAGGTCTGAGATGGAGTGCACATACACTAATCTTCCAATCACTATTGACCCTCTTCATAGTATGATTATGGATTATGCCATGATGGGACCTTACTAGTTTTATAGATTCCATTATCCCTCTAGCTTGTTTCCTCAAGAGATGTCGACTACAATACTTTCACCTATTATGAGTCCTTCCCTTAATGTAGTGCAACCTAGTGTTGATCTTATTATAATTTTTCCTATTTGTGATGGTATACTACCTTTTCATAAGCTTGATCCTCTACCATCATGATGGATATATGAGCCTTATTATGAGATAAATAGAGTTGTTAGTCATTGGGCTAAGTATTATATTACACATTAGCAATATCATGCCTCTCTTCTATTACCATAGATAGCCAACCTCCACCATTTACTACTAGACGTATTTGTTGATATCATGGTACATGTAACCATTCTTATACTCATTACTAACATCTCGAGTAATACATTGATACACTTCATCTAGACATAACACAACCAAAAAACAAGAGGTTACCACCTCCTAAGTTATTTATAGAGTACATTATCCAATATGGGGAAGTTTATTATCTTTTTCATTAGTTTAATACATACCATAGTGATATATGTTGAGTAATTTAAAAGTATTTTTGGGATTTTCCATGGCATATGCCTTCACTAACACAACCTCATGATCTAGGACATTTTAAAACAAAGGTTCCTCCTCTACATATTATACCTTTACATAGATCTATAAACACCATTAACATCTTGAAAACTCTTCCTTGCATTGGGTATCCCACATAAGAGTTACCTCAAGAACATCATTCTAATTCTAATAAACATATCTTCTGTAGGAACTCTTTTCATGACTTTATTTGAAGATAGATGGGATTGTGATTAACATCATAATTGAAATACACAAGGATGTGTTAAATGTTATGGATGATATTTTTTGTGAGATTTATTAGTATTTGTGAACACATCATGGTATTCTATCAGATTATTATATGTTTTGAATTTGATTTATGAGTATACACAGATATTATGTTTTGCTTATTTATTATGGATTTCTTTTCTTTTCTCTTTCACATATTTTGATTTAAAATTAATATTTCATGCATTAATATTATTACCATGGCTTAATTTATTTTACATGGTTTAAATTTTCTTAAAAATTATTTTTCTTATGCTTGTTATGTCATTTAAAAATAAGATAGTTACTATTGTGACATGGTTATTAAAAACCCACATCCTAAATATTACCATATCTTTACCATATGATGAGTTAATAAGCATACTTATCATTGTATCACTACATACATATATCTCTTTTTATCTCCATATATTACCCTTTATTCCCTTTTCATATTACGCAGACGTAAGGTTAAGACTTGAAATCACATGTTGGTTTTTAGGAAAGGCTAATTATTTATAAAAACATCTCAATATATCTAGGTATTTTATCTTCTATAATAAAACCTATAGATCATTTTTTTTGTCACTTATATCACTCATGATGGTTTATTCTAGATCTATATGGAGGAGGAATCAAAAAATCCATAAAATGTTAAAATTCAAATCATTTAAACAAAAGGCAATGATCAAAAGGAAATCTCATAAAAATATATGATTCATATCTCAACACATATCCTATTTCTAATAAAATATAAAAATCCAAATTTGGCCTCAAAATATAGGCAAGGTCCATTAAGGTGTAATAGGCAAGTATATTAGGGTAGGAGATTTCAAAATTATATATAGTGATACCTAATTTTTCATTCAAGTACCCAATATTTGTGGTGAATTGATGACACTATAAGACCCTTGAGGAATGGGTAACATGATGTCAAAATGTAGGTCCATTTAATTTTATTTCATAATTATCCTTCATGATTTGATCCTAGCACCACACTTATTTTCCCATAAAGTTTTGTGCTTATTATGAACAAATACTTTATGAATTTGGCATCCACTAAACTCTTAGTGCATCCCTATCTACCTAATATGAATCATGATTACTAATTTATTATCACACACTTATGTCATGATTTTTCCACTTCTTACTTCATTATAACAATCCAAATATTCCACCTTAATAAATTTATTTTGTTAACTGATCATATCCCTAGATTTTTATTGTTGTGAGTCATAATATATAACCTTTGATATGACCACACCTTCCTCACAAACATTTCCTTATTTCCTAAAAATATTCCCAATATTATCATTTACCTCATTGGTTTTTATTTTGTGAGTTGTAGTGTAAGACCTTGAATATAACAAGGCCATCCTAATAATACATTCCTAACACCCCCATACTAGGATTAGTCACAAAAATAGCTATCAATCTTGATATTTACTTCTTAATTTTATTTAAATTTTGTGTTGCATGCTTACATGTTTGATTTAGTGTGTCTTATATTTTTATTTATAGATCATATGCATACTTTCCATCATGATTTAATATGTTTCATGTTTTATTAAAAATTTAATCCATTTTCCTTTTTTACACTTTTTCCAAATATTTTATTTGTTGTGTTTTACATTGTGATTAGTATGTTATATGTTCTTTATTAATTTTAAACATTTATATCATACACATTCCTCAACTTCATTTAATGTGTTTTATACTAATTTAATTTGTCGTACATACTTTTCAAATATTGATTTAAGTTTATTTTACAAGTTCTTTCCTTTATTTATGTTTTGAACATTTTCCATCATCATTTCTTGTGTACTATTTTATTATTTGATATATATTTTTAAACATTTTACATTTTATTTTCTTATATCATTATTTTTAAACATGCATTTGTTCACAAATTACTTGAAAATAATCCAAAATATATCACATGTTTTGTCATAGAATATACTATAAATTAAAACACGTGCTAGCAATAAAATATATACATCCAAAAAATCCATGACCATATAAACCAATTATATATATATATATATAAAATCGAATGAAACAAGATAAAAGTACAATTCTATAAACATCTCTATGGTTGTGCTCCATCATGTCTATCTAGTGGATGGGCCACACTACCCATATATTCCTATAACTATCCCATTTTAATATTCCATTGCAATGAATCTATATAGAAACACAAACCCTTTAGCTTCCCTTGTATATTGGCCACCTATACCTATACCTATTTTAGTTTCCCCATTATAGCCATAAGAGTATCATGTTGTTTAAATATAGTCTATGAGGCCCACAACTCTCCCTCTCCCACTCCAAGTGAAAGATATATGGTATCAACTTATGTCTATAACTCTCATTTAACCTCACTAACCAACTAAAACTAACTAGCATATTTGAAGTAGATGGCACAATAGGATCATCCATAATTATAGTATCATGATACAATAATACACCATACAAAATATCATGATGTGTAACTCATACTATCACACCCCATAGAGAATCCTCTTTGGTAGTATATACAAAATAGAAACTAAATGGGCATTAGATCTCACATATATATAAAATATCCAAACAACTATCTAAACAAATATACAACTATATATCTTATCTTCTATTTTAACACTAAAAAGGACACCAACAATAATATCTCCAAAAATAGTATCTCCATTAGTATGGCCTTTAATTACCTCCTATGGATCATGTCTCTAAGGTGAAACAAAAATAGGAGTAATAACTCAATCACATCATGGTCCCCTTCAAATCCATTTCTCTATCAACCAATTATATGTTTCCTATGTTATAGGAGCTCCCTACTTAGTTTCCTCGTATTATGTCTCCACTAAAACCTGTTGATGTCTTCATCACCATGGTGATCATAGTGGCAACTGTAAAACTTAATATGACTCAATAATGGCCACTTCTACATCATCAACATTAGGTGCAAATGTCTCCACGTGTGCAACTACTACTTTTTTGGTAGTAGCTCTCATTGCTCTTAACTATCATTGCTAACTAGTCTAAGGTCTCAATCTCCATGGTTGAATCATAGGTACATCAATAGACACTCCTACACTAATACATCTTATCTCACTAGCATGACATGCCAGATATATATGCACTACTATTAGAGCTTTTGGATGTGGAAATCCTAAATATTTAGGTAGGTGAGCAACAAGATATGGCTCCACCCACCACGTATAGTTTCCAATAATATGAGCATGATAAAATACAATAATAATTATAGGCAAAGTAAACCAACTTACCATAATATATACATATGGATACCATACAATGTCATTATTAGTAATATTTCATAGTGCTAAAGTACATGGTACAACATGTATCACATGGTCTTATCACCATTTGAGAACATAAGGTACACTATCTTTGATAGTAAAAGGAAACCTAGCTATTTAATACATAAAAAATATCTCATATATCTAACTAAAAATAAAAATAATGGGGCCTATAATATTCTTAACATGAGATAAAATGCCATACATGTCATCAACTAACTATACCCAAATTACTGACCCTAAGTCATACAAATTGCCCTACTCCAAAATTGACTATCATAATGTGACCACATACAATCACAGCTTCCCATTTGACTTGTGATAAAGCACATGTTATGTCACAGGGCTTATAACTACCTTATAGTATATAATGGTAGATATATACACATCAAACAATCACACATATTATCCCTCAAAATATCTTGTAGAGCTAGTCACCCATATGTCTAAGGCTTATCTCTCCATATCCATCTCAAGAGTATAAAAAATTATCATACTCCACCCCATATGAAGTCTAAACAAATCATGGACATTATCAAAAGTTATAATAGCCTCTATCTTATCCCCTTCCACATCCCATCATAAAGGGTTGGTTAATCGCTCGAATGCTCCTAATAACATTGTAACTAATTTAACACTAAGAGGGATTCTATACCTACATAATACCACCAAAACCCAATAACACCAAACATACACTATCATTTATTGTCAATATATCCAATAAGTCATGTATCCATGTGCCTCTATCAAGTGTCAGAGTCTCCATCATCTATATAAAATGCCAAAAAATAAAATATATCTTAGTCCTCGATCTAAGATAATAATGAAAATAGATTCTAAAATTAAATACATTACTTTTAACTTAAAAATTTACTACTTCGTCAACCTATTTTTAAAAAAACTATACGATTGTTTATGAAGTCAACCATGACACAAACTATGTTGGCCATTATTTCAATATTAAAACTAAGTCAGCACACTACTACATAGTTGGTTAGGTCACACAACTAAGTCATCCCACTACTACATAGTCATCCATGTCATTTTACTATGCCAACCACTTCATATGAATTTGTCCATTTTTTAAAACTATGTTAGCCACTTTCTTACATTAGTACATCAAATAGTATGAAGTAGTTAGCCAATAAAATTATACTAACTAGATCAGCGTTCCTATACATAGTTGGCCATTTATAATTCAAATATATTTCCCACCTACTATGTAGTCAACCACCCTTTATCAACCTTGCATTCTAAACTCAGTCAGCCTAGCCGAATCCATTCATTTTTTATAATGAATTTTTACCTATTTATCATTAATGACTTATGAATTAATTACTAATAGTGGTACCTACCCATTTACAATCTCATTATCTACTATAACCTAATAGTTATAAGGGTAAATTCTATTACAAAGATTCACCCCACCACCCAATTTTTCAAATTTACCATATTTTATAATAAAAATTAACAAATTTAAATTTAAGGCATCTCTTACCTGAGCCATGCTATAATTTATCATTATGCATCCCCCATCTCACACCCATTGCCTCCAGGAAATAGTCCCTCTTCACTCTTTTGGATCTCTTAGATCTATGTTTTTATCATAACAGCAAAATTAAAAGTGAATAGTTTAACAATCATATTTATATTTTAATTTTTAAATTCTTTGACTATTATTTATTATTTGATAAATGCTGATTTTTACTTATAAATATGTTTTTACTAACTCTTTTTTTAAACTAAAAGATATTATAAATTCCTAGTATTATATAGATTTTTTCTACATATAATATATATTTTTACAAAAAAACATGATTTTTCACTTATTTTCCATGTTTGTTTAATGTCCCCTAAATTGGACTATTCTTAATTTCTCTCACACAACTTATATTCTAGAAAAAAAAGGTAAGTAAAGGTACGTATTTTTTAATTCTTTCCTTTCATCTACTTTTATGCATCAAACTATAATCTATTAACTAGGATTTATTATATGTTATGTTCTTTTCCCCAAGCACCATCCTATATGACACATGATGAGATTTGAGTGGGGTATATGTATACACATAATATTTTTAAACTTTATCAATTAATGATGCTTTATCTCTTATAAGATCCCATCGAATCTCAATATATTTGAGTGCACACCTTAAAGGGTGCACTGAAAAAGGGTTTGGTAAACCTTTGGTTCTTTTTAAGACTGTTTACCCTTATGTCACCACCTAAAACCAATACAATTTACTCATATATGTTTTCATAATCATTGAAACCCCACTTATAGATTTCCCTAAGTAGTTCACCACCTAAAATAGCCCCTACCTCAGTAAAAACCATTTTTACCTCTTTTCATACTATGTTGACCTAGTTGACCCCATTCTAGGTTAAAACATGTTATAAAACTTTATCAGCCTAAGTTAATATATTTTAAGGCATAACGGCTCTATTTATCGCATAACAAGGTTGATTGAGATGACTACATCAACTAAATTCATTGGGGGGTTTAGGGTTAATCCATGACTATACATACCCCCTTTCATTTCATTTCGTTTATAAGAGAGGATAATTCAATTGTGCATCATTAATACTCATAAATATACTTATATAGTCAATAAGAGGTTTCATCGCTTAAGTATTTACCTTTGAGAATTAACACTTGTATTATGGAGGTCTTGGATGCATAAGAGAAGCCTTATAAACTAGATCTGATTTGTCTTTATGATCTTTACAATCCCACAAAAACCTCTTGTAAAGAACCATTATTGAAGGGATAGATTAAGGCATGATAGGTTCAATTCAACAAGTAAGTATATTCCTATACCTTCATATTTCGATATTTAGATGTTGTATAACTAATGGATTGAATTATATCTCACATTGATAAGATCATTTATATGTTATATTAGATGTATTTATAATTTTTCATTTAAAATAAATTATAGATTTATCAATGATGTCATGATGATGTCATAGAGGTGTCCTAGTGAGTGGATGATTTGATTTGATATCCTACATGACAATGACAAAGTGTGTAATGTGTTTGTCCTAGTGTGCTTGAAGGAGGCTCAGTTGATATTCTGTTTTGAAATGGCTTGAGATGATTGGGGATGAGTCTAAATTATTTATCATGTGTAAGGGGTCTTATAATTTGTCAAGGATGATTGGAGAGCTTGTGTGTTTGAGTGGAATTCATCTGGTTCATCATAGTTTTCATCTAGACATTTTGGGTCCAATGGTAGAGAACATGAGTAAGAAGTTTGATGATGTCATTATTTCCATGTATGGATAAGTTATGGGGACCTAGTTATGATCATATTAGTCCCTAGTTTCTATGTACTAGCATTTTGATAGTGTTTTATATATTCAAATAGAACCAAGTAAGCATGTTGATGATGTTAGCATTCACATGCATAGAGGTTTTAGGAGGGAATGGTCACATGAGTTTGTTTTTAATTATGCCTAGTTAATATGTGCTAAATTTTAGGTCATGTGATGAAGTGACACAAAAGATATGCAAGTATAAAATTGGGCTCTTAGGTAGTTTGACAATGTTTTCCCCTAATTAACCAATTCTACATGTGGAAAGAAAAGATGAGTAGGCATTTTGATAGTGGAATATATCACACATGTGGATGTTATAGAATAATATGATCATATGCATTTGTTTTTTTTACCTAGTTGATTTATGATAATTTTTAGTTCAAGCACCAAAGCACGACAAAAGATATGCACGTTCAAAGTTGACCTTCCAAACAAGTTTTTAACATAGTTGGATTTGTGGCAAAAAAGTCTGAGTGAGAATTTTAATGGAATTATATATTACACATGAAAAGGATTAAATAATATTTTTACACATGGTTGGATTCTACTATGTGAAGAGATCATATTTTTAAATTTGAGATCATGTGATTGAGTGAGGTAAATGTTACTGAGGTTCAAAGTTGGCTTTTCAAAAAAATTACAATGGTCCCCATACTTAGTCTATTTTGCATGAGTTAAATATTAGGACCAATTGAAAATCCAACAGTTCATGGGTGATCATATAGTTTTGATATAAAAATTCATGGTGAGAGAGATGGTAATAAGTGTACAATGTTTAAATAGTTAAAGTTATCAGAAGGCACATGAGGGTACCACGTGTCATGATCATAGGGTTCTGAGCAAGATCAAATGGTTAGCACTATAATATAAAGACCTAATTGATCCCCAAAAAATAGATAGATAATATTTATTCAAATTTTATAGATTTCATGAGATGAGGTCAATTGTTAGATGTTTAAATGTGACTATTTATATTTGAATATTTGAATTTAACAAAGGGAAAAACTAGTCTATGGTTTTTGGACCATATATTTTGATCAAGGATGAATTTTCTCATATTGTAAAAATAAAAGTGGTAGAGGAATCCAAGTGACATATATAAATAAAATAAATTAAGGTATGAATGTATGTATAGAAAAATATACTTATCTACAATGTTTACTATGTGTTCAACTATATTTTCCAAGTAACTTGAGAAGGGTAATTAAGCTTGTTTTGATCTTGTTTTGATCTATCTTGATGAATTAGTTATTTATGAGTGTTAAGGACTCTATAAATATGAATTTTTTTAAATAGTAAAGTTTTTCCAATCTTATTTAGTATAAATAAAGTTTTAAAATCTTGACTCTATATTTGTTCATGGTGACTATGTGCACTGAATGTTATTTGAGAAAAGTGTGCTTAAGAAGAAGGGTGTTGTAATGATTTTTGGCACTTAAAGGAAACCTATAGATAATTTATAAAGGTTACATTAATTTTTTAAGTGTTCCTAAGTTTCAATTTTCTTGAAAAAGTATCAAAAAGATAAATAGGTCTCCGTAGGACCTAAAAGTAACTTAGGCCTATTTGAAAGTGGATTATTCTTAAGTGTGACCTATGTAAGATGCCTTAAGGGTGAATGTATATATTGTGTCTATCCAAGATGTTGATAATTCATGATATATATATATATATATAGTGAAATCAAATATGATGATTTCAATATTTTGAGAAGACTTATGAGTGAGACTTGTGTAAGGTGTTTGTAAGAGTTATGGAGTGAAGGAGAGGTAGACTACCCAGTTGATTAGTTAATGAGTAGAGCAAATTAAGGACTATGTGTATGAATTATAAGTCATAGTTATGATGTCCAAAGAGTGATCTTATAGTTTTAGGATATGAAAATATGTCCAAGTGTGCATATGATGATAGTTTGAGTGAAGAAGGAGAAATATTATGCCATGCCTATATGAGAGGATTGTATGAGATAGAGAGAGAGAGAGAGTTTGTTCAAGGGTTAGATAAATAAAGGTCCATCATCAGGTGTTGAAGACATAATTTATAAGGTGGAGGTGTTTAATTAAAAGGAGGTTATAGAGGACTTGATCTTCCTTAGGTGTAGTTTCTTTTTATGAGATAAGTGTTTCACTAAAGGCCATTGGTCAATAGGATATGATCAAGGCTTGATGATCTAAAGGTGTTGATTAGTCTCTTGTTTGTAATTTATTATAAGACAAGTAGTCCATAGTGTTTTAGGATTGAGAGTGGTTTTTATTCCCCATGAGGGTTTCCCATAGGAACTATGTGTTATGTGTTTGATCTTGTTTATTCATTGAATGAATGAGATCTCTTGTTAATGTTTCTTGATCAAGTTGATATATGTTGTTTATATAATAGTTTAAAAGGATTAGAATTGAGATTGAAATATCTAGGCTCATATATTCACTCCCCTCTTAGTGATTGTACCTGTAACAATTGGTATTAGTGTAGGTCTTTTGGTAAATGATTGAGAACTTGAAGGTGATCCAAGGTACAATATGGGTAGTAATGAAAGATGTTTCTTTAATAAGAAAGCACTAATGTTCAATGGATGAAATTATGTACTTTGGAGTGTTAGCATGAGGACATACATTATGTACTTAGGGTTTTATGTATTGAAATCTATTGTGGATGGTTATGTTGTTCCTATTACTCCTCCATCTAGTGTTGTATACAAGAAGTTGTTTGAGAACAATTCCAAGGCCATGAATGCTATCACTTGTGGTTTTTCAAAGACCAAATAAACCAAGGTATTTCATTGTAAATATCCTAAAGAGATATGGGACAAAATGTAGATCATTTATGAAGGATATTCAAAGTTAAATCTCGGTAAGTTGTAGACTCACATAAGGCAATTTGAAAGTATCAAGATGAATGAAAAAGATTTTGTGGCATCCTTTCTATAGAGAGTTAACAAGATTATGAACATTACTAGAGGTCTTGAAGAGAAAGTAGAAGAGGATAATATTATTTAAAAGGTATTATGGTCTATATCCATCAATTTTGATCATAAATTATCTTATATAGAAGAAAGTCATGATATTACTCAACTAAAGTTGGATGAACAACATGGCATCCTTATTTCGTATAAGATGAGGAAGAATGATGATATACCACCAAAGAGGGAAGCAACTTTCAAGACAAAAATAAATACAAAGAAGAATTTCCAAGGTAATAAATCTAAAGAGGATGATATTTATGATATAAATGAGGATGAACTAATTAATTTGATTTCAAGAAAATTGAGAATTGGTTTAGGAAAATATAAAGGTAAACTACCACTCAAACACTTCAATTATGGTGAGAGGATATTTTGATAAGTGAAATGATACATATAATAAGGATGATAATGAAGAATATGATCAAGTTCATGATGATATCAATATATATTTTAGGTTTAATAAAATTAAAAAGGGATTTAGAAGGTCTAATAATAAGAAGAAGTACTTCAAGGACAAGAAGAGTCCATACAACAAATAAGATTGTATCTCATTAGATGAGAGTGAAGTCAATGACTCAAAGTATGCTCATGAAGATGATGGTCTTATTGAAGATAAATATCTACACATGGTCGAGGAACTTATTTCTTCACATCAAAATGAGTCTACCTAGTGTGATTCAGATGATGAGGAAGATGAGGTGGACTATTTGACTGCATTGACAAATGCTCATGAAGAATAAAAGATTTAGAAGAATGTCAATAAGAAAATTAAATATAAACTCAAAGACTTTGAGGAAAAATTTAGTCTTTTTTAGGTAATAATGAATGAAGATTTTAAGGAACATGATTATATGGTCAAACATCTTATTTGTCAATTGGAAATCCTATCTACAAGTGTAAACTCTAAAGAATATGAATGTGCAAAGCATATGATTTAAAATGAGTCATTAAAATATGAGTTAGATAAGATATATAATAAGTTAACATCATTTATGATATTTCAAAATATATCAAGTGATCTAGACAACATTTTACATGATCAAAAACATGTAAGTGATAGGACTGGTCATGGATACAAAGAAGAACTAGAGATTACAACTCAAAAAAAGATTAAAACTAATGTCAACAAGGACAATAAACTTTTGAGTAAATATCATTAGATAAGAAATGATGGTGTAAATCAATTGAATACAAACAATATGATATAACCAAATTCCATAAGGTATACAAATTTTAATGGTTATTGTTATACTTGTAATCAATTTGGGCATAGAGCTGGAGAATGTAAAAGACTTGTAAAGATTGAATTTGCATGAAACTATGAGGGGGTCATTAGTCAAAGGGTGTGAACAAGGTTTATTTTTTCAACTATCATGATTTGGGACACTTTTTAATGTGTTTTCCATTTAAGGTAAGGTAAGTTGAGTTTCCTTCATGAGATATTGAGTGATACAATTATTTTAGATTGAGGTAAAAATAGGTTTTGAAGGGGCCCCGAAACCCTGTAACAGAGAGCAAAATAAAGAACATCTAAGCCCACATGCAACACCTAAAAAACACTACAATGAAGTAGCAAAAATAGATTTTAAATGGACCTGAAACCATTAGAGACACATCCGGTCAAAACCCAGTAACAGAAAACTGGTAGCACAACAAACAAAAAATAACAAAGGAGAACAAAGATCAGTACCAGTTTCTAAACCAACAAGAAGGACCAGATTATTCATCTAGTTCCAGTATCAAGTTCATGGCTTATTTTCCTTTCAAAATAGTTTCCTGAGTGGTAACCTCTAGCAAAGCTCCTTTTTGTGTATCTTTCTTTCTGGAACTTTGCCTTGTCCTTTTGTTGGGACCCTCTAGTGGTTTGGTCTCCTCATTGGCTCATTTACCTATATTGATAGCAGCTGCACAAATGTTGGATGTTACTTCCTCCATTTTCTTTCTATTGTCCTTTATTAGTTCCCAGAGGTTGTTTTCGTAAGCTTTGAGCTTGACAGGGATCTCGCTTAACTGATTTTCCATGTTGTTTACTTTGTTCCAAGCAACTTTCAGAGAATCTTCCAAAGTTTCCGCTTTTCTCTTGAGATCAATGATCTCCCTACACAACCAGGAATCAAATTGGGAAGAATACTCGACTTTACAGTTAACCCAGGTCATAGGAGTGTGTATTTCATCATTCTGATTCTTCCCTCTCCTATCCTCAGACTTTTTATTGGGGCTATTCCTGTCTTCTTCAAAGAAGTCTTCTTGACTCTTTTATTCCCGCTCATTGATTCTAGTTTGAATTTCCATCTCCATATTTTGAATATCATCCTAGACAGAAATTTCCTTTTCATTCTTAGAAGTTGGGTCCTCACCAGGATCTTCCTGGATAAAATCATCCTCTGACACTTTCTGGTTTTCCTCCGTCTCTTCTGTTCTGATAGTAGAATCCTCCTCTGTATTGACTTTATCTTTTTCAATTTCCTCAGATCCTTCTTCATCATTACTAGAGTTGGTGTCCCAACTCTTAGTTCCTTCTACTTCCTCTAGTTTTTCCTCCTTGGGTTCTTCAATTCTCTCCTGACCCCTTTCTTCTTCTACATTCTATTTATTAGGACTAGGGGTCTTAATTTTGCCTCTCCTACTTACGTTTTCATTCTTTTTATTTCCTGGCAATTTATTTTTCCCTTATTTGGGATACTTAACTAGTGCCCTATTCTTGCAATAGCCTTCAATAAGCAGAATAAGGCCTTCATGAAGAATAGGGCACAAATCCTTTTTCCTATGAGCATAAAGGCTGTGGATCAGGGAGTAGCAAAGATAGAAAGGAAAAGACAAGCTAACCTTATGCCTGAAGTGGTTGAGGAAGGCAAAGTGGAACTTATGCACTCATTTGCTTCTTCTATCTAGGATGAAGTACTCCCTTATACAGCTTAGGACGTCCCTCCATATCCCTTTAATCTGGTCCAGCTCATAGAAATCCCCATTTTTGACCAGCTTCTGCTCCTCCTCATCCGTTTTGGGGAACTTACAAAAGGCCTCGTTTGAAATGCTAGTCTGCTTGGAAAATTTGAGTCTATCCATTGGCAACCCTGTAACCTCAGCAAGAAAATCCTCAGTTAAATTTATAGTTATACCATGCAAGGTGACCCTGTCGTCAGACCAATTTTTGAAGAAGGCCATTATGATATGCGGTTTAGAGCCGTGGAGTCTTTCCATGTAGCTCGTAACTTTTCCTTTCTACAGAATTCTCTAGACTTGATGTTTCTCTCTCCATTTTGCACAGCTCTTAGGCTCCTGTTTATGGGGTTCTCCCTTCCTTTCACGCGCCATACTCATTTTCTTTGAATCCCAATTACTGTGGATATTACCCTGGATCCTCCTACTGTCAAGTTGATTGGGACATAAACTTTGTTTGTGGCTTTTCAGGATCTGCTTCTCCCACTTGAGGACCTTACTCTTTAATAATTGAGTTCCTTTCCCCGTGCTGTCACTCCTCCTTCTCATTATGTTTTTATTACACTCCAATCTTACCTTCTTTCACATGTGTGGCATTGAGAAGAATGATCACCCTTAAATCCACGTTCCTTTCTAAGGTTTCATCTAACCTCACTTGTTGACCTTCTCGGACAACACAGTTAGCAAGCCAATCTGCAACACCATTGGAGTGATACAATTGTTATTAACTATGACACATTACAATATTCTATCTAAATTTGTTAAGATATAATGAGCTTCTTAAAAAAGGTATGATGTGATTCAATTGTCAAAAGAGAGGTCAAATTTATATACTCTACAATCAAAGGCATATACATAAAAACAGCTTTAATCAGGCTCCTAGAGTGAAAGGAAGAAGGAAAGTCAACTCATAGAAGTCAAATATGGTAAGTATGAGTGATGATGAGACTATAGGTCCATATAATTTATTTGCTATTATGGATAATACCATATAAGCTGAAGAGTGCCAAGGAATCTCATTGTTTTCTCATGTTGTCAATAAAGAGACCAATCTTAAGGAGAAGACCAAGGTGTTGGTTGAGGAAAGTTTTGAGATATATATGGATCTAAGTGAACATCTTGTTGTTGCTAAGAATGTATCATGAAAATAAAATCAATTGTCTATACCTAGTGACGAGGTTCTAATATGTAAGGTTGATTCTTCAAAATAAAAGGTATGTCAAGATTCCATATTTGCTCTATGTGTTGTCAATTCTATCATAGAAGAGAAGGAGAGTGATATAGAAAAGGAACCAATTGCCATATTTTAAACTAAAAATAAGAAGAACAAGATCAAGAAGTCTTATATCTATAAGAGGATTCTAGTGGTTACAAAGGAAATGTGGGCCACTCTTAACTTCACTTTATTTTAGAGTATTATGTTACAAAGGATGTCTTTGTCTATTCTTCTTAAAGAGACTCCTTTCAGTGGAGAATCAAGCATTGTTGTGTTATTCTTTATATGGTCCTAGAAGGATAGAGATTATTGAGGAGTAGGTATGACTAGATACAAGATATGTTGTGGTGATGTTAGAATGATGTCATCAATATATATGGTCATTTTATAGGATCAAATTGAAGGTTTTCAAGTGGAAAAAGAGGATTTGTGATTTGTCAAGATGATAATTTTGCATACAAAGGTATATTAACATTATTATAGCATGTTCCAAGTGGTTTTGTGGTCTAAAGGTATGTTGAAGTAAAATTGGGGATTTTTGTTTGCTCTCATGTTTCCCAGTTTTGTGATTAAGAGTATGCATGTCATAAATTGGGTTATAGGAGTTATATGTTCCTAAAGTTATAGAGGCCCAAAATTTGGTCAAGAAGTGTGTGATGGGTGTATTTAGGTGTGCAAGAAATTTTAGAGGTGTGCATTGACCAAAAGGAGGTTTGCTGACCTTGTTATTTTTTAGATTCTATGGTTTTAGGCTATGATAGAAAAGTCATTTGCCTTATGAGTTGAGGCCTAAGGATTCTTAATAGGATAAATAGGCCAAATGTGTTGTCAAATCAAGATTCAAAGAGATATGAAGGTTTTTGGTTTTCAAATTATTATTGTGTTTGTCAAGATGGATGCCTAATTGATAAGTTGGTTTGTGAAAGAAGTATCTTGTATAAGATAAACAAAATTTTGAAAATTGGTGTTCTTGAAGGGTCAAATGAGAGTGCTCCATATATGAATTGTCTTGGTAGTGTGTCTACTAAAATATGTGGGCTATGCAAGTTCTAGGTAGGGTTATAAGGAGTCTAGATAGGCTCAGTCTTGAAGATGTGCTTTTTTTTCAATTTATCCAAAAGAGCAAGGCATGAGTATTTCAGGGTGACTTCTCAAGTTGTTTTAGAGAATGTTTCCTATTTGGTGTATGGCATGAAGTTTTATTAGTCGTCCCTAAGGTGGTTTGATATAGAAGGCTAGTAAGCCTATATGGTGGTTCTTCATGGTATATGGAGATCTTAAGATGCTCAAGTGATGAAATTGTTTATATATCTTATGGGTATTCCATTTTATATGTTTATTGAAGATTTATATTAGATTTTAGTACATGGTTGAGAATTAGAAGGTGGTATGCATAGATTTATGGAGAGCTAACTCAGGTAGCTTGAATGATTCGAAGAGCCTTGAATGATGTAAGGGGAAGCATATGTGAGATGATTCATTAATATTAAATATGTGGTTATATATGTTAAATATTTGATTTCAAAAAAATTGGTATGAGGACTTGATCAA
>JARHVA010007114.1:575000-612500 GCA_037957365.1 Torreya grandis | reverse complement strand
ATTAGAACTTGGTCTCTAAAATTAGACCAATTCTTAAATTAGAATTAGGGTTTTAAGATTAGACCAACTAATTAATAATTAATAATTAATTATTAATGAGACCAAATAATTAATATTTGATTAAATCAATCAAACATTAATATCTCCCTTAATTCATATCAAAAAAACCCAAACAAAAAACAAGCCCAGCTCCATCAAGACTCTCTATCCATCCCATTAGCCTATGAAGGTCGCATAATAGGCTAATCCTCAACTCTGAACATGTCAACTCAAAATGGGACATGACAATCCACCCCTCCTGAAATTGCTTGCCCTCAAGCAATCGCTGAATGATACACCCATCAATCCACCTGGATCCCAAATGTAGTCATGATCTACCCTGCTATCAATCAATGAAAACTCCATGCCATGTCCATCCCAACTCTCATCTAATGGTGTCACATCATCCTTAGTGCTAAGATAAGCACCCCAACATCCAATCCATAAATGAAAATCAGCAAGCAACTCAAGCAAACTCCTTACCTGAATAATATCTAAATTTGGATTGTGAAGGCTAGAAATAGTCATATCATCATCAACCTGTGACCCGATTGTAACAGAAAGCTGAGTCCCTACCACATGTGATAACTCCTGAATGTCACTCACCTCAAGACCAAGCTCATCCTCATATCTCTCCTGTGTTGGTGCCAATGTGCACTCGTCATCACACTCTATCATGTCATGTCGTCTGAGCATTTCCATGTGATGAAAAAACATATATCTGAAGCTGCTGCCCCGTATTGCCTTAAGAATATGTGTCTTCCCATCAACATCAAAGTGAACCTCCATGTCCTTGAGATGAAGAGTAACTTCCTCAAATGAATGAAGCCACTTCATACCCAAGACTAAGTCTATATCCCCCATGTTCACCACATAATAATCAGCCTTGAACTCATAGTTGTTCAAGCGCAATGGGAGGTCTCTAATCATACGCTCACACCTAAGAGTGTGACCATCAGCTACCTTAACTCTAATGCCCTCAAAATCTTCAGTAGTGAGTCCACATTTCTCCACAAATCTAGCATCTATGAAATTATGTGTGGCTCTTGTATCAAGAAGGGTGATGACCTTCTGCCCTACTAAGACTCCACAAAGTTTGAATGACTCATCCGATTGAATGTTGGATAGGCGTGCCTCCTGTATATGAAGTTCTAACTCTACCACTGCCTCCTCAGAACTACTCTACTTTTTGGAATCCTCTGAATCTGAATCCTCATAATATGCCCACATCACACGATTTGCTTTGCCCTTAGGCCTCAAAGGGCAATCGTGATGGATATCATATGGACCTTTGCAGTAGAAGCAAAGCTTCTTCTTGCGTAGATCGTTAAGCGCCTCATGATCCAAAAGTGGTGCTACTGGATTGGCCTTTGAATCATTCTTTACACGTGATTTATCTATGATGAAATCTGATCTCTTTGTATCTCCGTTGGAGCACTTATGGTCTTTAGATGAAGAAGTACCTCTGGAGTTAGATTTATTAGATGGGGCTGCCAGCTCCATACTACATGCCTTCTTCATAGCTACCTATAATGAAGGTGGATCAAAGCCTTTGGTCCAACCTCTCAATGGTTCTGTTAATCCTTCCATGAAGAGTACTACAAGTCGCCTCTCTGAAATGTTAGGAACCATAACTGATAACTTCTAGAAGTCACCAATATAAGACTCTAGATTGCCACTTTGGCACAATTATGCCAACTCTCAGAAATAGGACTCTGGGTCCCTCCTATCAAAATGCTCTACCAGCCTATCCACAAACTCTTGATAAGATGTGATCCAATCATGATGGAGTGTCAGCATCCTTTGGTGCCACCAATCATGAGCTACTCCCTCAAGATGTAGTGTTGCATATCTGATAGCATCTTCCTCACCCATCGGTTACAATGTGAGAAATGTATCTAGCTTACTAACCTAGGCCTATGCTGTCACCTTACCACTACCATCAAACGTCGCTAGTGTGAGCCTACTCGTAGCCTGCTTTAAATCATTGTTCTAGGGCCTTGGTATCCCATTTTGTCAACCTCGGTAATGTTCTTTCCTTTGTGTGAGGAATTGGTCGAAAGTAATCATCTCCTTGACCATAGGTGGTAATGACTCCCACTCTTCAGTCGCTACCCTAAGTGTGTCTGTAAATGCCTCCTCATGCTCCTCACCTACTATTACCTCCTCTACCTCCTATCTCACAAAGATAGGCCTAGTAGGCCTGTTAGCTATATGAGAAATAGTCCCATGGCCTCTCTGTGATCCTACATCACTCCTGACATCTTCACGGTGTGGAGAATGTCTCCTTAGAGTACCCAATCTTGGCAGTGCTGCTGCCAACTGCTATAATACTTGGTTATTCTGCCTTTGCCCTTCTCGTAGTTCTCTAAGAGTAAGTAAAACCTTTGCATCATCTTGATCTCTAGGATGGTGAGGAATACGGGCCCTGCCAATATCATCACCCATGTCTTCCGGTGGTTGTTCTAAAACTTGAGTGCCTTCAAGCAAAGCTCTACTGCGTGTGAAATACCTGTGTGATCCCAACCCTTGTGGTTGCATAAGATTGTCAACCTCTCAAGATGGCAGGATTTGGCTCTGATACCACTGTGATGTCCCTTACTTAGGGGCTCCTTTTTCTACAATAAAAGCTCTGATCTAGATACAAACTTGCAGAATATCAATTCAAATAAACAAATTACCACAATATAATTTCTTATTTATTTGCTCAGACTATTACAATAGATCTCTATCATGCACCTCAAAGAATATTACAATACTATTTTAAAACCTTGATCTTGTGCAAATCTAGAAATAAATATGAATCTGGAAGTCTCGGCCTGCTGTGTCAAACACACAGTCGCTGGCGTCAGTTGATATACTGCCGACATCAGTCTCTATAGGTCCTTATCTGCCGATAGTCAGTCCTCAGACGGCCGATGTCGATCACTGGGGATCTCTATCTACCAATGACGGTATCTGCGTGGGTTTGTATGGACTTGTATGGACTTCATACGGCCACTAATTTAGCACAACATATCTATTTGATCCCTGGTCTGGAAATCTATGGTATTTAATACAGCAGATCTCTCTCTGTATGATTTATTGAAACAAAACATAAACTAAATCAAGAAATACCTGAAATACTGTGATAACTTCTGTGTGAAGCTATCTCTCAAATATGTATACCTCTGTGATAACTTTTGTATGAAGCTATCTCTCAATTTGGCAATAAATCAGCTAATATCTCACAGCCTCTAAATCATACACAATGAAGAGTTGACATTCTCCACTGCAATGGAATCCTGGAACCCTTGGCTCAGTCTTCACAGAAGAAATTCTTCAAAATCAATAATCAATAATCAATGGCTAATCTCAACTTTCTCCCATGAGAAACCCTTATACCCTCCAAAGGTGTGCTTGCTAAAATTAGATTTCCTCAAATTAGAACTTGGGTTTCTTAAATTATAATTCCTCAAATTAGAACTTGGGTCCTAAAATTAGGCCAATTCTTAAATTAGAATTAGGGTCTTAAGATTAGACCAACTAATTAATAATTAATAATTAATTATTAATGAGACCAAATAATTAATATTTGATTAAATCAATCAAATATTAATATCTCCCTTAATTCATATCCAAAAAACCCGAACAAAAAACAAGCCCAGCTCCATCAAGACCCTCTATCCATCCCATTAGCCTACGAAGGTCGCATAATAGGCTAATCCTCAACTCTGAACATGTCAACTCAAAAGGGGACATGACATAGGGGTAGTCACTCCTTGTGAAGTAGGTGTTTTACTAAAGGCCTTTGGGGTGAAGGTATGTATTTTGTTCAACAAATATGTTGAAAATTCATATTATATATATATACATATATATATATATATATATATATGTATATATATATATATGTATATATATATATATATGTATATATATATGTATATATATATATGTATATATATATATTTATATATGTATATATATGTATATATATATATGTATATGTATATGTGTATATATATTTATATATATGTATATATATGTATATATGTATATATATATGTATGTATATATATATGTATGTATATATATATGTATGTATGTATGTATAATATATATATATATATATATATATATATGTATGTGTATATATATATATATCTACACAGACACACACACACACACACACACACACACACACACACACACACTTAATTAAATCAAAGCAGATGATTTTGAGATTTTGAGAAGACTTGTGAGTGAGACTCATGTAAGTTGTTTGTAAGAGTTGTGGAGTGAAAGAGAGGTAGAGTGCCTAGTTGATGATTTAATGAGTACAATATATTGAGGACTATGTGTATGACCTATAAGTCATATTTACGATACCAAATAGTGATATTTACGTTTAAGTATATGTAAAGATGTTTGAGTGTGCATATGAGGATATTTTGAGTGAAGAAGAAGATAGATTTTGGCATTCCTATGTAAGAGGCTTTTATGAGATAGAGATAGAATTTATGTATGGGTTAGATAGATAGATATCAATCATTGTGTGTTGAATACATCAGTTCAAAGGTGGAGGTGTTCACTTCAAAGGAGGGTCTAAAGGACTTGATCTTTTTTAGGGGTAGTCACTCCTTGTGAAGTAGGCGTTTTACTAAAGGCCTTTGCTCAGGAGGATACAATCAAGTCTTTATGGTTTAAAGGATTTGATCATTCTCTTTTTTTATTTATTATAGTATAAGTAGTCCATTGTGTTATAGGCTTGAGATTGTGTTTTATTCCCCATGAGGGTTTCCCATAAAAACCATGTGTTATGCTCTTGATCTTGTGTATGCATTGAATAAATGAGATCTCTTGTTAATGTTTCTTGATGAATTTAATATATTTTATTTGTATAATATTTTTAAAGTATTGGAATTGAGAGTGAAATATCTAGGATCACTAATTCACCCCCCCCCCCAATTAGTGATTGTACCTTTAACATTATCTTCCCCATTTGTGCCACAAGCTTTGGTGAACACTATATTAACTTGCATATGCATTTACTAGATTATTTTTCATAGTTGTTTACTAGATTAGATTTCTTTATATTATTTATAATATTAAGACCTACCTATGGTTACCAAAAAATGGAATTTGATAATAGTAATTGGAAACATCTCCTTTACCTTTGTGTTATAAGATATCCCTTATTTTAGGTTCATTAGATCCATTATTGGTCATGACTGAATATAAATTTATCTCCAAGTGGACTGCATAGATTATTACCTTGACTAAGCTTGAATATAATTGATTAGTATAAGTTATAAATCTATCTAGTTTCACTTTCATACACAGTTATAAATTGAAATAAAAGAATTTAAATATATAAGATTTATATTTAAGCATAAAATAGTAACATGTAATGAAATAAATAACTCAAACTATATTAGGTTGGCCAATGCAGTTTGAAGTAAAAATGATGAAATTAGACTATATTGGGTTGGTTGATGTAGTTGGAAAAAGACACATAATTATATTAGGCTAACTAATACATTTGGGAAAGACTAGAAACTATATTAGGTAAGCTAATATAGTAATGGTAGAGCTTGTAACTATATTGTGTTGGCCAATATAATTTTTGAATATAATGAAATTGTATTGTGTTGGTCAATATATTCAAGATGAAAATATTTGATGGTTTTGGAGATGTAAAAACTTGAAAATGCCAAACTAGATGTTGGATAATATTTACACCATGTTTATAAAATGTATGCATAGGCTATGATGACCTATAAATATCCTTTTTATCTCAATAGACTAGGACTCAAATATGTTCATAAAATAGAGATTGTATATACTTTAACAATCAAATAATAATATATAATTTCCATACCCCTAGAAGAGGGTAATTTAAACTTAAATTTCAAGAGAAAAGGGTTCCAAATTATATGACTATGACATGGGTTGTAGTTCTCACTAGGTATGAATGATGTCTAAGGGATTGTAATAATGATTTAAAAGGTGTTATTAATGTAAATTATTAGAAGTAATTGTAAATAAGGTAGGGTGAAATGTTCAACTAAATGGGGATATATGCAACCCAAAGTGATAAATGGAAAGCCTATGTAACCCTATAGATATACATATTATTTTATATAAGGAAGAGACCAAGTAAGGATACACACATAAATCTACAAAGTAATAAACCAAACAATATCTAATCTACTAAGTAAATAAATGAAATGGTATGGGAATATAAATAATTAAATTTTGGTGGAACTTTACATTTATCAATATCCCTTTCAATCAAGTGGGACTTTATAAGGTATTTTTTAGGTTGAAGACTTCAAATGTTAATATGAAGACCTAAGTATCACTATTTTTGGAATCTTTTGACTTCTCATATTTAACTTCAAATTCTCAACTCTATATCTCCAAAATATGGTTCTAAGCCCTCTAACTAACCTAAATACTAATTAATATAAAAAATATGAGCACAATAAGATTATGTGAATGTGATATCTCTTTTGGGAATGAAATATAACACATATGTATGGATAGAATATTAAAAACTAACCAATAACTCTAATCCACTAGTATCAAATGAGTCAATACAATTGGAATATGTCAAATGACGTAGTCATATAATAACTAGGCTAATATATTAATAATTATATAAGACATACTTATAAATGTATTGGGCCTATTGATATAGAAATGTAATACACATGAATAGATTGTATTATCCAAGCTGCTATAATAGAATATATGGAAGCAAGTAAATCTAGATGGAAATTAGATGAAGAGATAAGATAAAAAGAGACTTAAATGATATCAAATTAATAGTAATTATGGTATGATATAATAGTGTTAAAAATATCTCACAAAGTCAAATTATTCTATCCCATTCTATTACCTATTCATCCTTTAAGGTGTTCACTAAGGGAGATTAATGTGTTGATGAGATGATACAAGAGAAATTTTCATTAAAGTGATGAAGTGAAAATATTAAGTGTATACACATGTTAAAAAGTTATACACTCAATGGCATGTTTTCATGTAGACCCTATGTCACACATGTCATAATAATCTAGTACATTTTTATAGTTGTTTTGTATTTTAGATAAGTCATTAAAATCATATTTTCTATTTGTATTATTATGTGTAAATCCAATTGGCCATATTTTGGAATTGATTTTTATTATCTTTGATTCTTTTTAATATGTTATATATTATGAACATCATTAAAATACTATATTAAATTATATTCATTTACTTAATTTGTGGTTCAATAAATGTCTTCCTCTTTTTTTTCTTGATCTATATATATTCCATCTCTTTAAATATTAATTGTCTCATAATTATAATCAAATATAGCATAGTCATAATTTTTACGAAATGTGGAACTGATTATATTTATCCATCATCTCTCTAGTATTACATTAACTAAATACAATTATGATCAATATGAAATGTAATATAACATTTTTCAATACCAAGATTTACCAATAAATCAATGGATCAAATGCACTGCTTAGGTTCAATAATCTTATCCAAATGTTAAAATTCATACCCAAGAGATTGGATAAATTCCTTGCTATATAAATTTATTTCATCATAGTTTTTAATCTCAATAGTGGAGAATTTCATGCCATGTATGGAATGGATAAGAATCAAAAGCTCTAGATACAAGGATTTTTTTAATAATTTTTCCTCTAAGACCATACTTGTGACATTATCCTTTATAGTTACCTCATCCTTTCAAAATACCTTTTTAAAAAGACCTCTCTTAAGGATGATTTTTGTCTTAGCCTCTACCTCTTTTTGAAATATTTATATTTGTAATTGTTATAGTTCCATATTTACTTATTTTAACTTGTATTTTTGTAGTATTTCGTTTTCCAATATTTCCTTTTGTAAATTTACTTTTAATAATTGTTCCTTTTACAATTTCTCTTTTTGTAACATTTTTTTTCCATTTTTTCTTGATGTGAAAATTCATTGTGAAAGTTCTAATTTTGTATCTTTTCCTTATAATATTTTATTATAATTTTATTAGGTTTATAATGTGTGTTCAAATTTGGTTGTGGTCTGATGAATGCATCTAGTAGGATCACCCCTATTAATAATATTTTAATATTTTTCTCTTCAAGACCTAAAATTTATTTGTATAATGTCCAAGAATTTTTTTATAGGAATAATATTATATTTATTTACTTAAAGGATTAATAGGAGGTAATATGATCAATGTGTTTCAAATAATATCCCTTAAAGTTTCACATAGTGTCTTATTAACCATATTTAAGCTTCTTAAACCATTAGTTGTATATGTATACTATTATGGGACCTATATTTGAAATGAAACCTTTTGAGGAAAAAGTTCATAAAATGGGAAGGTATAATTTCAATTCTAATTATCATGATTAGGATTATTTACATTTGTAAGCTTACTTTCAAGTGGGTTAACTTTGAGACTTAACTCTTGGTTTTGCCTTTGTAACACCTTTATGGACATTCTCATAGTAACTATTTTATTTATAATTTATTCAAAAGCAAAATCCTTAGGTAATTGTAACTGAATATGCATAAATAAACCATAAAAAGGGTGTGTGAGAGGTATACGAGGTTGAGGAGGAATATGTTAACTACCTCTATTATTATATCGATGGTGGGGAACTAAACATTTTAATGTAACAATAACATGGACTATGAAATATAATATATTCCATGGGTGAATAATGGGAGTGAAATGGTATCTGGTACAACCTTCACATTTAGGGTTAGAAGGAAAAAATGGATTCATACATTCCTTTTGTCACCTAGTGGTAGCATGAAGAAACTCACATTAGACATTGAAATAAATGAGCTAAGGAAGGCTAAGGATTATTCATGATTAATGCTAGCCTTAATAGTGTACCAATATTTGATCCATGAAATAAAATTGTTACAAATTTAAAATATTAAAGGAAAATATGTAATGATTACAATTATTTCTTGAGTTGAAAAATAGAAAGTATGTTCATCCATTATATCCATGTGTAATTTGTGTACAAAGTAATATCATAAATCAGGTCTAAAAATTAGAATTTTTTATAAAAATATGAAATCCTATAAATAAGAATGAAACCCTAATGGAAACCTATGGTTTTATAATGTTTAATAAATATATGGGTTCACTAATATTTTTTACCCTATTTTGAATTAATGTTAACCCTAATAATAAATAAATTGTGTGTTAATTAAATATGTATCACAATGAATCATAAATATGTATATGAAAGACTAACATTGATTTCTCAATTACACTTTATAAATATGAAAACTACCAAAGAGAATAAGATACTTAGAATTATTTTGTTCTATGTAATACTGAGTGTCATATCCATTGAAGTATCAATGCTAGATCTTATTTACAATTGATTATCATGGGCTGTTGTACACATTAATGAGAGGTTTTTAGTAATGTTTATGATTGATTATCACATGTGAATATTTGATAAAAATCATTTTCAAATTGAATGGAAAGTGTCACTCTAGAAAATGATAGATGCATTTGAATTCATGTGTTTGAATAAACATCAATGAGTTTTTACATGTAGATGTGAACATCTTGCTAATAATAAATTGAAACCCCTTCAGATTTAATCCTATTTAATTTTGAAATATTATTAAATTTGAAATATTATTAAGAAACATTAGACTAATTTATTGTGACTTACCTATCTTTTCCTTAGATTTATCTTTTAATTTTTGTGATTATCATTGGCATAAGCTAATTGTGCACATTGTTTTATTGTTGTTAATTGTTGACATTTCTGTTTGAAATTTATGATCATTTTGACCAAGATTATTGAGCTTATCAGTTTCTTCCTTATTTTAATTTTGTATTTATTATTTTGGTAGTGTTAGAGTTATTTTTTCTTTTCTATTGGTTTTACTTGGCAATTAAAGTTTGTATAATCATTAAGGATGGTTTAATGATTGATATTAGACTTGTGTTTAAATTAAATTATAAAATCATTAATTGGTTATTTAAAAGCTTGATTGATTTCAATAATAAACTATTTCAATTAGACTTAAATAGGTCAAGGTAATGAAAAACCAATTGATTGGTATCATGTGGATTAATATATTTATTGAAGACCTTATAAAGGCCATGGTAATGTTATGATTGATTATTATTATTTGAATATCTTAACAAGGTCAAAAATATTGATTATTATTTTTTATTGATAATTATGATGCATGGAAACTATTTTCTAAGGAAAAATGGATTTGATCATATGCTTACTATTTAAATCCCTAATTCTTGTGTTTTGGGTATTTAAGTGCATTTTAGGTCTTTTATTTGTCATTATGAAAAGGTTTGACCTTAATTTAGAGGCAATATCAAAATCAAAACATTTTTAGGGGTTATGTGGATGTTTTGTGGAGAATTTTTTTTTAACAATAAATCATTTTGTTCAAGCTCCATTATGAAGAACAAATTATGCATTCATAAACCATTACATAGCTATTTCAAATCTTGTAGGAAATTGGGGTTAAAAATGGAATTTAAGAAAGTAAAATAACTCAATTTGAAAATGGTGAGTAGGGGAAAAACAAAGGAGAGAAAGAATAAAATATGGAACCTTTGGTATTAGAAGAAGCTACTCTTTTAAAATTTTATTCTTCAACCTCTTTGATTATTTTGGTAACTATGTCAGTTATTTGATTTGTTTTAATCACCCAATACCCTTTCCTAAGTGTCTTCATTCATGTGATTTTACATAATATCATGGATGGATATATATGGGAGTACAGAGGGTTTTTAAATTAGAGATTTATTTCTTTCTTAAATTCATGAAACTAATGTTTTATTTTTTTGTCTTGTGAAAGTTATACTAGTCTTATGTTTTGGATTCCTTAAAAATGGCACCTTATTTTTTACCATAATTTTGGTTCTTTATACTCCAATAAATAATTAATATCTACTTATTTATTCTTTGTGTTCTTGAGATATTTAGTTTACTATTTGATGGAAAATTTATGAGAATGCACGTTAAATTTTAGACCAACCCAATTCTTATGTCATTAGAAAATGAAAAAAATGTGTATATATACACACTATGAAAATGATAGTTACATTTTTTTTAAATGAATTTTTAATGGTTGGATTTTTTAATGATTTTGTTTTAAATGTTTTTAATAGGATGTTTTATTGAGAATATAATTTTCATTAGTGGATGGTTTCATAATATATAAATTCCTGTAATTGATCAATTTAAGGTTAACCTTCAATCTATTTTACTACATGGATAATGCAACCCAAAACTACATGTGTGTGGTTGACATGTGATTTAGATAATTTTTTATGGTCAATGAAGAGGTATATGATTTTTTGGTCAAATCCATTAATGTTGACATCAGTTCATTCTTTATAATATTACCTTTTTTTGTTTGAAATAATATTTTTAGCATCTTGTGGCTTAGGTGGTCCTATTCTAATAAATCTACCTTTCAAAAGAAATTTAATATTTGTGCTTTAATCCATTATTGAGTATTTTTTATTTTTATTTTTAAATGGTATTAAATATTATCAATAATTTTCATGAAAAAAGTAATTAATACTATGAAAATAATGGTTATCTTATTGGTATTTGGTTGGAATAGGTTACTCATATCTTTAGTTTTCCATGTATAGATTGATGTGGTCACTTAAGATGCTTAAATTTTTTTTTAAGATATAATGTGATATGCAGTTTTAGTTTTTTTTAAAAGCCTTCTGATTTTATGTTTGTTACCCTTGATTATAATTATGGTATTTTGACATCCACAATTTGTTTTATTTATTCATAGATATTTTTCTAAGATCATGTATATATAACATTTTCAAAATACATAGTGATTAGTAATGTTTTATCTCTAAAATGTATGAGGTAATTGACTATAATTTAAAATAAATTCTATACATCAGTTGATTTGTTTCATGTTAACCTTTCTAGGTATAAGATTTGATATTAATTCATTAGAGATAAGATTTTTTTGCACTGATAAAAATATGAATTGTTATTTAAGACTTGCCTTCCATTTATATCAATCACTTTTGATCATTTTTTCTTAATAGTTATTGATGGTGGTGGATAAGAAGAGAGTCAACTAACACTCTTATTTAATGAGAACAATAGGATTACAATTCATTTGAGAAAAAAATAGAGAAAAAAGTTTTATTATACTTGAAAATAATTTACCTCATTCATATAATGATATTCCAACTTATCCAACTAATCTTTACTCTTGTATTTACTTAAAACTTCAAAATATGACAAAATAGGGTTTTATGGATAACTAGGCCTACAAACCTATTCAACTATAATTTGAGTTATAACAAGGATTTTAAATGTTCCAAAACCTTTTACACTTAAATTTTTTAATCAAAAATCGTTATACCCATTTCTACCTTCCATATTTAAATGCAACAAAATTTAAAAATAGGGTTTTTCTAGCCTTTTAACTTAGTATGTTGACTAAGAAACAAGCTTTTCTCTTCCTATAGATGCTTAAAAGTATTGAAACCATTTTAATATTATAAAAAAACATAAAAATAAACCTTCCTAATAACTTTCTAAGTGTTCATTTTCATTCTATGAAATTTCATCTCAAAACCCTAACTATTAGGCATATAGTATTGTGTGCAAGTTGAAAGCTAGCAATTAGAAGATATTTGAAATTTAAGCACTATTTATCCAATTTAATAGTTTATATATGTCTTTCACACTAATATATTTCCTTTTATTAAATTTCAATCCTTTAATAATCATAAAATATGAGGAAAGATTACTTTTCTTGATTGTTCTAGTACCTTTATTGACTGTGTATTGGCAGTGAGCTTAAATCCTAAATAAATTGAAGGTTTAAGAGACTAATTTGAATATTTATGATTTTTTAAGACTCTTAATTCCTATATATTAATATTACACTATAATTACCACTTTTATTAACCTTAAAATAATGAAAGATAATTTTTTCAAGCTATCAAAACCCTGTTCTAGACCGTAGCAGTCATGTACGAGGTTTCTCAAGCCTATATTGTATATGAGAATTGTTAAAGAAAAAAATATGATTTAAATTAAATAATAAAATAAAATTACATATAATTCAATATTTAAATTGAAACATTAAACTCAAAAATACTATTTTTCATTGATTTCAATCTAAATGTGACACAACAATATAGTTAAAACCATTGTTTCCAAAACTTATCTCCTTTATTGCTCAGAATATTAAGCTTATTTATCTTATTATAACATTTCTCACATATATATTATCATGTTCCATGAACTAATCTTTTCTCTTACTTGACTTTTCTCACTCCAAGATCCTCAAACTAGCTAATTAACTTGGTAACTAGTCAAAGTCTTAACATGTCTTGAGTTAGACAATTAATTATGATTTTTGGAATTAGAGTTAATATAATACAAGTAATAAAAAATAATATAAAACTAAAATAAATACAATTACCCTCTTTATGCACTTAAATATAATAAAATCTCAATAAACACTCAATACTAGTTACAAAAATTCAAACATCCATTTTGGTGTGAAACTAGGAAACTAGCCAAAATGAAGCATAAATAATCTTAATATTGACCCAAAATAATACAATTAAAATTTAACCTTATTTTTACATGCACTTGATTTAAACTATCAGTGAACCAAATAAGTTTTCATGATCTTCTTCTCATGAGTTCTCCAATATTGTTATAACTAATACAAATAAACTTTTCCTTCTATGTCTTCAATGCTAATCGACATCAATACCTTGTTCATTCATATTTTTAGGTGCTATTATTATTTTATTATTTTTATATTTCTTCAACTAACTTTTCATACTTGAGAAAATGCAAAATTGATCCACACTTATGTCTCTTCTTGGATATTTTGTCCATTGTTATACCTTCACATGAAAAAAACTCATTAAGGGAAGAAAAAGATTAGAAAAAACACTTTTTCATCCATTTCATTGTGCCTTTTAGTTATATCAAATTCTTATTCACTTATATAATGATGTTCATGATTTTTACTCACACTATATGCTCTCTAAGGTTCTATATCAACTACTTCCTTATCTTCATCTATATTAATGTCAGATTTATTACTTAGTTGTTCCTTAAACACACTCTCTTTGTCATTTGTATAAAATATCTCATTCTAATGTCCAAAAATATTAACATTCTTATCAATATCTATACCTTTAATCTTCACCTTCTCTTTCTCTAAGATGACTTTTAACTCTTTACTAGACTTCTCTTTCTCCACTTGAACTCCATGCTATTTTGGTGCCACATTATCCTTATCCATATTAAATTATGATTCCTTCATTACCTCATTTTCATTTTCCATGTTAACTTAATTTTTATCTACCTTATTTTCACTTACTTTACCTATGGTGTCTTCATTCTTCTTAACCTCAACATGCTTTCTATTTTCCTATTTATCCTTTCCAAAATCTTTACATTCTTCACTCAAATTAGTTTTTATTACTAAATCTATAGTTATTGGAGTTTTATCTTTGATTACCTTTTCTTGGTTAATTTTATATATCTTATCTTCATACAATACACCACTTTTAATTACCAAACATATATATCTTCTTTCATAGATTGCTCACAACATTCTTTCTTCCCATTGTTTTTAAATGCAATTTTCATATCTTCATATGAAAATTTCATGAGCTCTTTTTATTTATTCACATACTACTCCTTGTCATAATAAAATACCAATAGATTATTGTCTACAAAATTTACGGCTATTTTATGCACCACATCATCTATTTATTCTTCCTTAACCTATTTTAAATGTAAGAATTATTTTTCACTCATCAAAAACATTTTATTATTTTTTTCTAATACTTTAATTTCCTCATTCAATGGTGTAAAAATATGTATCTTTATATCCTTATCAAAAGTGTAGGTATTTTTATTTATATCATGTACAACTCACTTGTCAAATTTACAAGGTCTTGTCAATAATACATGATTTCATGCAACACATCCTATCTATAACTACCTATCTAAGTTCAAATTTGTATTGTTTATTTACCAATATTTGGTGTATTTTTATAACCATGACATCATATATGGTGTAGGATGTATTACTCTCTTCAATATTAGTTTTTAAACCATCTCAGAAGAAACCAAATTATCTATACTACCACTATCAATGTTCAATTTAAAACACTTACCTTTGGAATTACATGTTGTTATGAATCATGTCTTTCCTTAGGTTAGTTATTTGAACTCGTTACTTAGCTTGAGGAGTACCCTCTTCATCAACAAATATTATCTCACCTAATATTCATCACATGATCCTACACTCTCATATATTTTATTTTTAATCACTTGATTACTATGGATTTATTATATATACTCTAGGCATTCATAAAATTTATGACCTAAATATTTATTACATTGGAAAGACTTTTTGTAGAAGTCTTCTTATTTGCCTTCTAAATATGGCCTTTTTATTTTATACAATTATACTTATCTTTAACTATGATTGTTTCCTCATCATGTTATTGTAACTGAATTTTACCATCATGATGACCTATACCTATAAAATTAATTCTTCTTCAGCTATAATACTAAACTTTTTCTTATAGATAGTTATTATTTTGCTTTGAGTGCCAATTTTTATGCTTCCTAAACTAATCTTGGGGAAAAAATATTGATTTCATATTTTATATTAAACCTTAAAAAATTGATATACCTTGAAACCATTTTTGCATCTTCCTATATATGACTTGATATGATTGTCAACTTGCATAACTCCTCTATATAGTCTTTCATTGTCATATCCTTATAATTTAGGTTTGAAGCTTCTTGAATAGATTTTTTTAGCATAAACTTATCTTTAATCTTGGATACCATTCTATCCAAAATCTTGATCTTTGGTTTTTCTTTTCTTCTCCTCTTAGCTTGAACTCCATCCCACCAAAGTGGCGCATGACCTCTCAATCTTATATTGGCAAATTTGACTTTATCATCATCCTTTATTCCTTAATATTCAGAGTATTTATCCATTACATTTATCCAATAAACTAAATCTCAACATTTAATCTACATTCAAACATGGGAACTTATAATATAGGCTTTGAACTTATTCCTATTACTACTTTTAGGTGTCTTTCGTCCATTCTCTCTTCTTCTTTTTGCTTTGTCACTTCTTATAGTGATTTCTCTTCTCCTTCACTCATATAAACTATTTTAAAAACACTTATTTGATTTAATTATTTTACTTATAATTTTTACTAAAAATTTATTATCTCCTATAACAAATAATTTATTGGTTGTCTTCTTTGACTTTCTCTTGCATGACCTTTGGCTGCTCCTCTAAGTGCCATTTTTACACTTTTTTGCAAGTTTATTGTTTATAACATGTTATTAAATTTATTAATGAGATATATTTTATTAAGGCACATCTAAATTACAAAAAAAAAAAGATTTATTTATCTTACTCTCCTAGTATATTATGTTCTTTGATACCAAAAATGATGGTGATGGACAAAAAAGAGTAAATTTACATCCTTCATCAATGAGAACAATAGGATTATAAAATAATTAATAAAAAAATAGATAAAATGGTTTTATTATACTTTAAAATACTTTAAAAATTTAATATAATGATATCCCAACTTATCAAACTAATCTTTAACCTTGTATTTGCTTCAAACTTCAAAATATGACAAAATAGGATTTTATGGATAAGTAGGCCTACAAGCCTATTCAACTGTACTTTGAGATAAAAAAATTAATTTTAATATTATAATTAAATTTAAAAATTTTGAAAAATATATATAACAACTAAATACATCCATTTATACCTTCATTCAATCTTGAAATCTAAGACAATTCAAAAACATGATTTTTCTAGCCCTTTAACTAGCCCTACTAACTAAGAAACATGATTTTATCATCATGTATCTACTTAAAATTATTTAAAACACTCTAAGTTATATATATTAAAAAAACATACTTTACTACAAATTTTCATAATTTTCCAACTGTTCATTTTCATTCTATGAAAGTTTTTGTCTTAAAACCATAGTTATTAAATCTATATGCTTGTGTGTAGGCTAAAAACTAGCAATTAGAATAAATTAAAAATTTAAGCACTATATATTTAATTTACAAGTTTAATATTTTATTCACCATTAATATATTTCCTTTCATTAAATTTCAAGCCTTGAATAATCCTAAAAGATGAGGAAAGATTACTTTTCTTGACTGTTTTAACACCTTTATTAACTGTGTATTGACAATGAGCTTAAATCCTAAATAAATTCAAGGTTTTAAGGATTATTTTGAATATTTATTTTTTTATAATACTATTAAAACATATATATTACTCTTTAACTATCATTATCACTTTGGTCAACCTTAAAAATGATGAAAGATAAGTTTTCAAGTTATTAAAACCTTGTTCTAGATTGTAACAATCATATATGGTGTTTATCAAGATTTTAATGTATATGAGAACTATTAAATTAAAAAAATATCATGTAAATTAATTAATAACATTAAATTACATATCATTAAATATTTTAATTAAAACATTCAACTTAAAATATTTCTTTTCATTGATTTCCATGTAAATGTGATACAATAGTACAGTTAAAACCATTGTTTTCAAAAAAATATATCCTTTATTACTTAGAATATTTAGAATATTTATAATATTATTAATTTTATCCTATATCTATTTTAATTACCCATGCACTCATATTTTCAACTAAATATTTTTTTCTCACTCTAAGATCCTAAAACTACCTAACTAACTTGGTAACTCACCAAAGTCTTAACTTTTCTTGAGTTAGGAATAATTAATTATGAGTTTAGGAATTGGAGTTAATATAATAAAATTAATAATAAATATTTAACCCATAAAATAAATATAATGACTATTTTTATTCACTTAAATATAATAAAATCTCAATAAACCTAGAAGATCAGTTACAAAAATTCAAATATCCATTTTGGTTAGAAACTAAGAAACTTGCCAAAATGAACTATTCAAATCAAAATGATTCATTTCGAAGATTATTATTGACCCAAAATGAACCCATAGACATATATAATACCAATAAAAAAAATTTAAACGTTCATTTTAGATGCACTTGCATCGGTTGTGAAGTTGTAAAGGCTATATGATACTTTGTCTATTAACATTGTTATTTTTATTCATTTGGAATGTTGTATTTTTATTTTACTAAGACCAAATATGTGTATGGATTTTGTATTAATATAAATTAATTTTTGTTTTTATACTTTCATTTTCATAAGTGATAGTTTATATCTTTTTTCCTTTTCCTTATTGGGTCTCTTATTTAAAAATGCAAACTTATAGGAACTTGTTGAGATTATTCCTAAGTGGAAAACAATTGAACACACTTTGGAACTTTGTCTAAAAAATTGATTTCTAAAACTAGAAATATATTTTTAGAATTTGAAAACAATTTTATTTTATATAATTATGTTTAATATAAATATGACTTTGTTTCTTTTTGGTTCACCTCAATGGAGCCTTCACCAGGAGGGTTAAATTGTGGTGTTATTAATGTAAAACAAAAATTATAGAACACAGTGTTAATTCTAAAGATATTTCATAATGTCTTATTCTTATTGAAATTTAATTCGTTATTTTAAATTAACGATGGAACATTAAATTGTATTTGAGATTTCCTTTAGTTGTTCCAATTCTTGTTCTAAGGTTGGTTATAAGTCTCATGCATATTTAATTTATAGAATCAAGAAATTATTTATGAAGACCAAAAGTTTAGAATTATCTATTTTTATTATGGTTATTTATTTGATCAAGGATTTATTGTATTATCATATTTTAGTCCTTAAAGTTTGATTTATATTTTGTGAAACTTATATTGCCAGTGGGTTATTGACATATCTTATTTAATGTTTTACTGTATGATTTAATTTATTCAAAGATTGTTTAATTTGAGATCTATCTGAGCTATGTAATCTATTTTGTTGTCACACTCCTTGAGTTGGAAATTTTTTATTATATTGACATATGGGTCTTAATTTAACTATTTTTTGATCCCTTCTATGTAAATATGGTTAAGATAGGGAATTTTGTTACATATACAGTACCATTAAGGATTTGAATTTTGTTCCTTTTGTTATTGGATCTTGATTGTGTTATAATAAATCTTAAATGTTTTGTGAGTCACTTGGTGATGGTAGTGTATGAATAAATGTAATAATGGGAATATTAATTATTTATTATAAATTAAAGTTGTATTTATCATTTAGTATCATTATGATTATGTCTAGCTTGGTAGATCAATACTTTCATTGTTTGATTAATTTTTAAGTCTTATTATAGTAAGAAGACACTACATGAACAATTTTGAATGGTTTATTTCTCAACTAATAGTCATGTACCTTATTAAACTGTATTTTATTTCTTAAAATTTGATTCTTAAACTAGATAGGTCTTATTAATCTAAGTTGGAACGTGATCAAGTCATACTATTTTACCTTAATGATTTTATATAAAATCATTTAGCAGTATTTCATGTTTTCAAAAGCTATTTTGGTTGTATCAAACTTATCTAATTTTTATATTTGGATATAATATTCCTTTATAAAAACAAAAACCATATTATCATTCTTATGTTAGTCTAATTGATTAGTAATTTATAAATTAATAATATATTGGGATACATGATAAACATTATCTATACCCGAGTCATAAATTAGTCTATGATTAATCTAAGGTAAGATAATTATTATTTAATAAAGTGTATTAATGATCATGAAAATTATTTTATTTGTAATTTACTAGTATTTAATGGATAAAAAGAAATGTTTGCTCTTTGAAACAATTTTTTATTTTTATTTATTTCAATATAGTTGAACTAAATGCTTAGACAAACATAAAATGGAATATAATCAATTGTTGAAAGATACATGAATAATTTTCATAATTATCATTAATTTAAAATGATATATTAATATGAAATTAAATAATTTGATTCATTCACATATTAAATTACTATACTTTAATTGTTTATAAACTACATATTTTTTTATTTGATGAGGTAAAAGCAAAGTTTTACAGGGACCTAGAACCACCAAAGTGTAGTACAAAATATCAAAAAACCATAAATAGGGTTGAGGATCTACAAATAAAAAATCTACAGTACTAAAGTGAGAGCAAAAAATAGGAAACCGAAAAATATTTAGGAGGAAAGTCCCTTCTATGGGTGTTTAGCATCTATAGGGTCCTTCACTGGGATGATCTATTTTTCCTTAAAAAACTTTACCTAAGTATGGTTCTCAAGGCCTTCAATAGATTCATCAAGGAAGATCATACAGGTATGTTTTTTCCCTTTAGCCTACATGGGGGGATTGTTAGGGGGGAACCCTAAGGGGGATCTTAAAACCTTAGGCAATTGAATGGGAAGGGACTGTGTGATCTAGGTAGAATGAATAAAAACTTGAATTATGGATTCAACCTATCTATGTAAAGTGTTCTAGTCCTTAATGAGTTTATTAAGGCCCTTACCTACTTGTTGAACCTTAGAATTAATGTTTTATATCTTCAATTTGTTCCTTTCCATCTCATCAATCATAATGGATTTCCCTTTTTGGGTTGTCTTCACTAGGGTACCCACTTTGATTGAGATAAGTTTTGGTTTGGTGATAAACATCTTAAAGGGAAGGTAACCAAGGGGGACTTTGACAAGCAATCTTAGGGGGTGTGATCTTAGGGTTAGTGGGATACCTCAATGGGATCCTCCATTAAGGAGTCATGTTAGGAGTGCTCCATAAAAGAAGAACCCTTAGGGGGAACTTATAAGATGTAAAGGACTTGGTCATGCTTGACCAGAAGGAGAATCAAACCTTAGTGGAGGATGGGATTGGTTTCATTCACTTAATACAAAAATATGGTTCTTTTGAAGGGATTTAATATAATGTAAGGTAGACTAATTTTTTAGCCAATAAAATGATTAAGCATCAAAAAATGGTGGTCAAATATAAGGGTATATTTACCTTCAAATGTCATGTGATGCATGATTTGAAATCAAACACCGAGCTAGTAGCATGGGAGATCACCCTGTGGAAAGCCTAATTTTTCCATCCACACATATTAATTTATATTTAAAAAATGTTGTATCAACTCTTATTTTTTCATTTTATCTTTGAACATGTTGGTGCCTTCACATGACATATCATTTGATTCAGTAATAAATTCCTCCAAAATATGGATTATGATTTTGTGGATGATTAATTTTTGTTTATTCCAAGCCATAGTGAAATCATTGGAAATATTATCATTGTGTTCCATGACTCACTCCATGAACTCAGTGATTCCCCCCCTTTCATCTTCTTCCATATTTTTTTCTATTTGTAGACATCCTTATAGGAAATGGGTTCCAATCTATCCTTATTGACACCCATAGAGACTATGAGAGCAAAGCTAAAGTGAGTATAATGAAATTTTTAGATGGGGTGGATTCAAAAAATGTAAGAATAGTTTGGGAATCCTGCTGAAGACTCATAATAATAACTAAGTCCCCTCCTTTTATAATAATTGTGGATCAACCTACTTAATATTCACCCCTTTGAGATGACGTCATACACACATTTTTGACTCAAATCAGTACCTTCATATATTATGACATTAAGGACATTGGTAAGGACACTACTTACATCATGATAGCTAGTTAAAAGGTGGAGTTCAACTCCAATATTGGCGAGGAGGTTGGCCACTCTGTTTCCTTCCATGTAGGTGTCTATAAGTTAAAAATGAGACATGCCCTTTAGGATATGATTGGCATCATCAATGATGTCCTTGATGGTGTGCGAGGGTGTTGTTTTCCCTTTTAAGGTGTATATAATATTTAAAAAATGTCCCTCTATAATGATCCTATTATGGTTGATGCTTGATGCCAATTGTATACCCCAATGGGTTGCCTTGGCCTCTACTAGGTGGTTTTTTAAATTTCCCATGCGACCAACATATGTAGCCAACATCTCCCCTTTATAATTCCTTACAAATCCTCCTCCCCCTACATGACCTGAGTTACGCTTGGAGGTGCCATCAAATTTTAGTTTTACCTAGCCTTCTAGAGGAGAATTCCATTTACTATGATTAAAACATAAAGATTTTGAGGGAGAACATAATACCTATGTAATGTCCTAGTTATCAAGGATAAAAATGCTAAGGGATGGGTAGGATATTTGTCTTTAGGGGAGAAAGATTTCTAGTTCTCTGATATGGTCTAGCAAAAGTAGGGGAAGACACCTTCTGTCTAGCATCTTTTATTGAGGAAAAGACCATCATTGTGAATTTCTTAGACATACCAAGATAAATAGGAGAGGGACAAATGAAAAAGGAAGATGATGGAAGGGATATTTCAAGGGGAATTTCATTACATAATGAGTTCTAAGACATTATTTGGTTTGACCTAAGCCAGGTTTAGATAATTTAGAAACAAGTTAAACATATTCAAGCTAAAGGGGAATTCAAGGAAAACATGGTGAACTAAATCTTTTGTACTTTGACAAATTGGGAACCTATTGGGGAAAATCCTCCCCCTTTTGTCTAGGTTGTCCACTATTAGAATTTTATTTTGCACCATAGTCCAAAAAAAAGAAATTAACTTTGGGAGTCAGATGCTTTACCCAAAAGTGTTTTAAGAAATTTCATTCACCTTCCAAATTGAGGTTGGTGGCATGACCTAAGACTACTAAGTAGGAGTTTTTTTCTTCTACCTACCAAATAAAGTAACATTTATTTTATATGGAGGGGATATGGACCTATCTTAATGATAGGTTGAGGTTATGATTAGCCTAAAATTATTCTAATGGTAGGTCATCACTATAGAGAAATTTCAAATGCTTTTCTCCATCCTTAATTTCCCATTAATATTTGATCTTGGATCCCCATATTTAATTTAAATTTCTACACCACCCAACCTAAATCCCCTAAGTTGAGAGTGGGGTAGGAGATAACCAAGAATCTTCCTAGAAGTCAATTTTCTAATTCTTACCAATTTTCCATAAGATGCCTTTCTTCAAGAGGTCCTTGTAGCTAGTTATGGCTTTCCAAAAGGTGGATCCATTAGTAAGGCCTTCTTCCCATAAGAAGACATCCTTTTCCTCTCCTTATAAGTATTCAAGTTTTATTATTCTTGACGATTCCCCATTTTCCTTCATCAAGCACAAGCCTAATTTTGCCAACAAAGCTCTGTTCATGGATTTGATGCTTCTTAGGTTAAGACCTCCATTAGCTTTTGGAAGATAGACTTTTTCCCATGCAATAAGGTTATATCTAAATATTTCTTTAGTTCCTCTATGCAAGGAGGTTTTTTGTATATGCTCAACTTTAGAGGCAATATTGGATGGCATTCTAAATACAAACATTTGGTATGAAGGAATGCTTTGAATTGAGGCCTTAAAGAGCTAGTATTTTCCTAGCTAGCTAAGAAGATATCCTTTTTAACCCACTAATTTTATTTATATGTAATAAATTAACGGGTTCCAAATTAGAGATTCCATTTTTTTATATAAGTAGAGGGATACCTACGTGGCTTTCCAGTAGTTTTCCCACTTGATAGTGTAGGATTTTGGTGATTCATTTTTGCTAAAGGTGTGGGGTATTGATGAAGAATAGGAAGCTCTTTTTAAAGTTAATACATTAGTTGGAAACCTTTTCATAGTTATTTAAGATGCATTTTATATGCTTAGCTTCCTTAATAAAATCATATCCTAAGATGATAGTATCATCATCAAACTAGTTTTGAGTGATAGGATATGTATTTTAGGCTACTAAGATACCCTTAATAAGGACCTAAGTGCAATCTCTTCTCAATATTCTTCCCAACATTTCTACTAAAATGATGAATAGGTAGGGAGAAAAGGGGTATCCCTACCTTAGGCATCTTAAATAAAAAAATAAACCTTTTAAGACATCGTTAAAAAATAATATAAAATCTGGGGGTGGTAATATAATTCTAGATAATTTTCCTAGTATCATTATTCAGCCCCAAAATTTCCATAATTTGCATTAGGAAATGCCAGGAAACCCGATCGTAATATTTTGACATGTCTAGTTTGACTACCATGCCCTACCTTGAGGATTTATAAATAGAATGCACAACTTCATGAGTCAAGACAATGTCGTACATGATTTTTCTACCTATAACAAAACCCTATTGTTTTTCCCCAATGACTTTATGAAAAAGAGATTGCATGTGTTTCACTAGGATAGAGGAATAGATTTTATAGGTGGTATTATAAATACTAATACGATAAAAGTCTTGAATTTTAGTGGTGCCTAATTTTTTTAACATTAGGACCAAGAAAGTGTTAATTTATTTGAGGATAGATTTAGAATGAAAAATTCTCTAGTAGCATCTTTAACCTCTAGGTGTATAATGTCCCAAAAATTTTAGAAGAAAAAAGGTGGGAACCCATCAAGTCCAAGTACCTTGAAAACATCCATGGAGAATACTACACTTTTTATTTCCTCATTTGAAGGAATATTATTGACAAACGCATTATCAAAAACTAAGAAGACTTTATAAAAATTTGAGAGGGTATAAGAGACAAGAGAATCCCTTAGAGTTCCATCATTTGAGAGTAGGTTCCTCAAAACGTTTATAGTATGCTAGGATATGTCATCTTTGTCTATACCAATGCTTCCATATTCCATTTGTATTTGGAAAATTCTATTGATATTCTTCTGTTTCGAGGCTAAATGGTGAAAAACATGTATTCCTATCACCTTCCTTCAACTATAAGCATATATATTTTTGTTTCTAGGAGGCCTCCTCTTTTACTTCAAGGTTATGAAATTGACATAAGAGATATTTTTCTTTTGAAGACATGAGCTCATTTTAATTCTAAGAGGCACTGATCTCTTCAAAAAATGTAAGTTCTAGTTCAAGATCCTTTTTCTGCAAGAAAATATCCTTGAAAACTTCCTTATTCTATATTTTCAACTTGGTTTTAAGAAAGTTGAGTTTTTTTGTGAGGATGAACATGGAAGAGCTTGAGATGGCTTGTTTCCACTAATCTTATAGGGATTCAATGATATTTGGGTGATGAAGTCACATGTTTTCAAGTATGAAGGGGCTAAATTTGGGTTTAGAGATTTTGTCAACTTTAAACACCAAGGGATTATGGTTAAACCCAATCCTAGGTATGGAAGAGAGTATACTCAAAATAAGAATGTCCCAATTTAATGAGATCAAAATCCTATTAAGGAAAAATTATATTAGATTTTCTCCTAGTATTTTATTGGACCATGTAAATATAATTCTGTTAAGGTCCACATCCATTAAACCTACATCAACAATGAAGTTATTAAACTTCAACATGCTATCTATGAGGTCAACTAGTCTACCTTGTTTTTCTCTAGGAGTGAGGGGGGTGTTGGAGTCACCTACAATAATCTAGTTCCAATTAACATAGGTATTTTAAAATTCTAATAATTCATTTAATATAAGATTCCTAGCATGTTTGGAATTAGGATCGTAAATATTGGTTAAAATCCATTTTTTATTGTTGATGTGATTAATGAACAAGAACAAAATTTAGCTATTGGATTTCTACAAAATGTCTCCTCCTAAAACATTTATGTTCTAGAAGACTGCCAAGCCATCCAAAGCACCTATGGACTCCAAAGAAAGGACTTAGGAATTGTTCTAGATTATTTCCATACTAGATTTTAGGATAACATAAAAAAATTTGTTTCTTGAATAAGCATAATGGAAGGATTGACCCTTTTAATAGTATTACGAAAGGTCTTTTATTTCTTGGGGTTATTTGGGCCCCTAACATTCCATGAGAGGAAATTCATTTCTTATCAAGTTATAACTTAATAGTTTTTTTAGAACATTTAGAAATCTATTTTTTAATTTCTAATTTATTTGTAATCATCCTTGGGGATCTACCCATAGGTTTGGGAGCAACAACAACATTGGCCTTTTTGTTGCCTATTTTTGTTTTTTTGAAAAAGTGATATCCCCATCATCCATGGGGAGTTCCTGGGAGGGAGAGAGAGGTTCAAAAAATTACCCCACATCTTTGCCAAGAATTAAGGATTATGAGAAGGGGGATATGGGTGGTGCCTCAAGGGGAGGGGCAAGGGAACTATCTAGGCCAACAAAGAGAGGGATTTTCTAAGAAAGGGCTTGGGAAAACTCTAAAAGTGTGGAGGGGAGGCAAGAAGTAGAGGGAAAGAGAGGGGAGGAGGATGGGTAAGGGATAGGTTACATAGAGGAGAAAAGGATGGGGATGAGGCTCTTAAATGGGAGTTAGGAGGGAGGAGGGAGTGGCCAGAGATCAAGGGTAGGGAAGGGGGTTTTAGGCTCAAGGGGTGGAAAATATAACAAAGGGAATGCATACTCAAGAGGGAGGACAAGGAATATAGATTCAATAGGGGAGAAGAGAATATAAGGAGGGGTGGGGGGTAATTAGGTTTTATAGGTAGGAATGGGGATAAGGAGGGTAATGGATGGGAAAGCTTAGAAGTGAGGCAAGGAGAGAGGTCAAAGAGAGGCATCCCTAGGGGACTCAAATCACATAATGGTCCTAAGATATAAAATGAAATAAGAGGAATGAAATAGTTAGAACAAGGTGTACCTTTGAAACTACTAAAAGGAGAAGTGCTCAGGAGTGGTCAAGGGGAGCCAGACTTAAGAGGGTAGTTTGACATTAAATCCAAATTTGACACCTCTTTTTTAATTTTTTATTGAGATAAGGTAGCAGAGTCATTTTAGAGGCTATCTAAAGGAGGATATTTAAAAATACCAATAGGATTACTCAAGAGGGATAAAGAGGAGCCAATATTGAGAGGTCATTCTATCCTCTAATCCATCTTTGGTACAACTACCCTATCTTTTGTTGAGCAGAGTTTGTTGAATATTGGACTTTTTATGGGCAATGTTAGAGTATATGACTTAGAATATCACACTGTGGGAAAATGATTGCATTATTTTCATAGATGATGTTCTAAACCCAAATACCATACTTTGACTTGATCTTAATTTCATGAAGAAGGGGATTATTGGCTAGCAAGAAGACATGGACATGAGTAGTGACCATCCTCTAGTAAGAGAGAGTGACTGGGTCAATTTGATAAGTTGTCCTAAGGCCTTGGCAATCTCATTTATGAAATCCATTTGTTAAAAGTCTAGTGGGATTTTAGGTAGGATTATCCAAATTGGAACATCATCCATGGTGGTGTTACTAAGGCTTGACCCAAACTTCCATATTCTAATAGAGGCACTTGCTTTTCCTATAAATTAGGGATGTTCTGAGAGAGCTTTTATGTAATCTTATTAAAGAGAAAAATTAATAAAGAATAAACCCCTAGATATAACAACCACCTCCAAGTGGCCTTTGGGTTTCCATCTTTATTTGGCCCATTTATAAAAAAACATCAATGTTTGGGTAGTAGCCACTGACCCTAATAAGAATAGATTTGGTGAGCTCCACATAAGCCTATTCTACAATGAGGTTTGGAATAAGGATGAAGATTAAGTTTTCCACTTATTTTGATAAGATATGGGGGTTTGAGGGGACCTATCCCATGATTTAAACATTTGACCATGTCAGCCCAAGATGGTTTGGGACCATGGGGGTCTATTTTTTTTTGCAGTAGGAGCTACATAGTTTACTTGGTAGAAACTGACACTTTTGGAATATTGTCTAGCAGTCTAAAATATTAGTGAGTCCCATGAGAGAAATCACATGGATTCATGTTGACCTTGGGTAGTGCATTATCAGATCCATCCTATGATCATGTATTACAAATGTGATCATTCTATGATTCCTACCTAAAAAGGAATTCAAACTGCTAGAGGTCCTCTATAATGTCCATTGTTACCATTATAAATTACACATAACTAAAATACATTATTCAAATTGTTTTGAGTAGTAAAATGAAGGTGAATGTTTAATGATAGTCTCTAACTCTTAAAATTAAGTTTTGGACTATTTTTTTATAACAAATCATGGTTCTTTTAACAAATCATGGTTCATTTTTTTTTAAAAAAGCATATTGTTATTGATATTGATTCAAGTATATTGGTACCTTGTAAATATAATAGCATTATTAGAAAACTTTAGATTATAATGGAATTATTATTTGAGGTTTGACATAAAATATAAAAATAGATTATTTATTTTGATGTTTAATTCATAATTATTATTATGATATAATTCTTGAGTTATATAAATGAGTTTTTGTTTATGTAAAATTTATTTGTTTTAAGATGATAGACTAAAAAGAGTATTCTAAGTCCTATGAAGTTTTATTTAAGGCAATTAAGATTATTTTTTTAAATATAAATGAAGATAGGGACCTATGAACAATGTCATTCTATATATTATGAGTGCATGATAAAACAATGCACATGAAAGGTAGGTCTAAGTTTAAAAATACTTACTTACTTGAATGTCTAGTGATGATGAAAGAATTATAGAAAGGAATGGTGATCTTCTTGTGAGTATCCTTCTGGACTATTTATGTAGAGATTAATTCTTCCATTTTAATATTTATATGCTTAATTTTGTGACTAATGTTATTTGATCAACCCTAAACCAAAACTTATTATGTAAATTTAGATGGTACATATGGAGTTTACACACCTTTCAGCTTAAATAACAAAACAAGGTTCTAAGTGATAGAATTTGGTGACTCATCTTACACTATCAGAATAAAAGTAAGAGTCACTTGATGTAATAATAGTTCACAACCTCAAAAATTTTAAAATTTTATTGTTCAAATTTTTGGGTTGTAACATTAATACTATAGAAAATTGATACAGTAGGTAGGAAACTAAAATATGATTCATTTAGATTAGGAGATAGAGTTCTATGTTCACCTAGATGTTACCATCAGCCTCTAGTTACTATCATTTATCACTATGTTCCAAGTATAATGGATTTATATATGTAAATATTATTTTTATGTTCTATACTAGGAGGTTGAGACTACATATTTTATGTATGTGTTTGCGATCATGAGGATCTAATCTACACGTAATACCTATAAATATATATATTTATTTTGAAACCTTAGGTCCATTATTGACACTATTTTAAAGCCTAAAATTGGGTAATAAAGGTGAGTTGACCTAAACATAACCACACCCTATTGAATGGTTGAGTGTTTCATAGATACCCAATACTTTGGAGAGGGAATTCAAATTTCATGTAGTTCTCCATGTTACGTGAATGTGTGAAATAGTGTTTCATGTATGTATGCAACCTACAATTTAACTTTCAATACTTAGAAATGACAAATTTAGCTTGGGATTGAGGTGCTTCAAAAGTGGTTATGACCCATTCCTATTGGTTTATTAATAAATTAGGAAGAATATAGCAATTCTATTAAATGTGTAAGTGTTAGAATATTATTAATAAATTATTTGTTGATAGGTAATAGGATTACACCTATTTTTTATTCATATGAGACTCTTTAGGTAATTTCTCATGATATTGACATGATATATGGATGGTCTAACCCATATGAATGATTTGGATTTGAAATGTGACTATTTTGGGGCATAATGTGGAATGATAAATTTTTATAGTACCATACAATACAATTTAAGTTTGATTATTTTTATCTGGGAGAAAGGAATACTAATCTAATGATATAAATTAGTATGAATATGATATTTGACTACATTGGCATAGACTAAATAAATTTGTGTATGTGGATGATAACAACTATAGAGGATTAGGCCCATAGAGAGAATAAAATTGTGAGATAATTGTGAATAAGATACATATATATATGTACAATTCATATATGTTGTATGTAGGTCAAAGCTAGCATTGCCAAGTATCTAATACCATATTCTAGTATCTACACTAGTATATCTCTTATTTTTTATTTTCATATTCTTGTGTTGGTTTTTTTCATGTAGAATGTGTAAATTATTGATTCTTTCTATTCGACTACTCTTAGAACTCAAAAAATTGGGTTAAGGAGACCAATGTGGGGTCAGATAAATCCTAAAGATATGTAAATATTCTCATGTCAAACATTATAATTAAGGATAAAACATTGGGAAAAATGGCATTTTACCAAATTTAGGTGTCTAAATAACTACCCCATTTTCTTGAGGGAATGTGTGCAAGAATTAATGTATCCATGCATAAAATTATAAATTTGAATAATTTGAAACACACACATTCTCTTACCTAGGGAAGACAATGGTTTTTGATTTATTTGTTCAAGCTAAGATTCCATTTTCACATATTTTTTATGTATAATAAAAGTATCAATTTTATAAAATTAATAAACATGCATGATAAATATATTAAGTTTTAGTTTTTAATTATGAATATTTGAATTATTAAATTATGAATTTTAAAAAGAGAGCATAGAATTAATATTCCTCACTATTATTTTCTTTAAAATTTCGATAACTACTCATAAAACCAATATTTTCATAGGTGTTGAAACATATCCAACACTTTTCTAGTAGTCACTAGGGTCCATTCCACTTTTTAATCAAGGAAGTAGATAATTATGTTCAAATTCAATCAAGTTTATTAAATTCATTATAGATTTAAAAAGTTTTAAATATACCTACATTTTGAATTTAGGGATGAAGACCTATCCTTTAATCAATCATTTCAAAAAAAAAATTCAATTTAATAATATGCTAGAAAAATAATATAGGTGAAGCATAAATATCCAAAAACATATGCAAATAAATTTTAAATTGTTGATATAAATGAGTCGTGTAAAAGTGTCAATCTAAAACATGAAATATAGTATCATATTAAGTACAACATAAAAGCTTGTGATGATATCATATTAAAATCAAGGTGGGAATAAATATTATGTCCCACATGTAAAATAATATTCCCCCAATTGGGATAGATACAACAATAGGAAAAAACATAAGTAACATCCCTCCATACATGCATGGTAGAGACCATGGCAATGTAGGCACTAGTATATTATAATAATATGCATGATAGACATCATATATATGATCATAGTCTAAAATATACACTATGAACTTCATAGATACAAGTAATGGACCACATAATTTAGTGACCACACTCAACTTAGATATTTTTAGATTAGGTTATTTACCTTATCTCATGCTCACCTAGGTACTTTATTATTCACACCCACTTATGTATGGATATTTCATTTATATTATTTTAAGTATTATGACATATTACGTATTTATCTCTTAGATATTATGGGGATGATTTCTAGTTATTTATATCCTTTATGGATAGTTATCTCTTAGTCTTAGGTCTGATTTCTAGCTTGATCTCTTACTCAGATTAATCTTGCTTGCATATATATGCAAGGCTCATTCATTAAATTCTATGGAAGCTATGGAAATGAAACTCTAGATAGAATCTTTGGATATATAGAGAATTTATCATTATATGATATATTTATGTATAATCTATCGATATATTATTTGAGAAATTCATCAATGGCTTTTACTATGGTAATTATATGTATATTTGAACATGGGTGAGAGTTTTATAAATTCTTTAATGGTATGAAAATGGTATCCAATAGCCATTACTTATATCCTTATCTTCTCCTTACTCAACATCTGGTATTTTCTTTCATGTTGTGTAATAAATTCTAGTTTTTTTGGAGGGGGACTTCCTCATTTTTGTGTTTTTTTTAGGTAAATTTTGGATATTAATGGATTAAATCAAAACTTACCAATGCATCCATATTATCTGGTAAAGACATAATCACCTCTAATTTCATCTCATTTAGATATCTGAGGCAAGATCTACATTTTTTTTAAATTTATTTAACCTTTTAGGGTTTTACTATGTAAATCCTAAGATATATTAAATGGATATGTTTGTTGCTATTATAGAATAAAATTACAAATTCTCAATTTGATGGAAATTTCCAAAGATAATAAATATAAGGAGAAAGGGGATTTATTTAGATATACATAGAGATTTACATGGATTAGAGTGCTCAAGATGATTGAGAAGACATAGAAGAATATTTTGTCTATTAATTATTTTTCAAGATATGGCTCTAGATAGTAGTGCCCCCTTTAAGATAGTAGTGCCATGTAGCACTGGTGTCTAATTATCATCTAGTGTCCTTTTTATAGTGACTATTTGTAGCTTATAAGGAAGCTATGAGAGTTCTTAGAGGTCTTATAGGTGATTTTATATCACATATGGGCTCATCTATGTCACTATTTTAGCTAATTATTTTCCAAAACCCTAATGAATACTTTCACACATCAAACAATAAACTAAACAAATGTAAAAGGAAAGGAAAAAATAGGTTGTGGGATGTTATGATCATGTGAAATAGAACCCATATTGTCTTGGCCAATGCCTACATTAACATAAATTTTAGGGGTCTCAGATCACATGTACTTTTCCCTTAGGGAATGTTCACCATAAAATTTGATGATATGCTAGAATGAATTTCACCTAGGCTCTTATTTGATCAAACATCTAAATGTCTAGGTGTAAAAGTTGAGTAGTATGCAAAGTATTTGTGTTATATTATTGGTTAATTTTAATGTAAATAAGTGCCAAAATAGTAAGTGTTAGATGTAAAATTCATTATGAGTCTATTTATATAAGAGGGTTTTTTTTTGGAATATAACACCTTGTTCATTGGTTGATAAATCATGAAAAAGTTAAAAAAAACAAAAAAAGTCATTGAGGGGTTAGGACTCAAACATAGGTGAAGGGCCCATAAGACATTAAAGCTAAAAGTGGATAGTAGTGTCATGTGGCTCTATTATCCCTGAATTTGAGATAATATACTAAGGCTTATAATAGAGAAAAAATCAAGGATGACAGGCTATAGATTTATAATTTCAATACATCTTTTTCATAGGTTTAATCTCTCCTCTCAAGGATAGATTACTATATGAGACATCTAAATCATTCAGATATCTATTCAATTTAACTATATCATTATAGGCATAGTTAATATTACTAATTATATAGTTAGATAAATATTTGTATATAGACCCCTCAAAACCTTAGTCTTGAAATTCAGTACAAGAACCAATTTCACTTATAATTCATAAACCAGTGGAACCCAAACAACCAATAAAAATGCTTAGTAAGAGTAAAGAGACACTCTACATAACATAAGTTACAATTATTCACACATAAGATATACATAGATGGGTTATCAATTTTTTATATAAGGTTAGACCTCATGACATCATGATTACATTATTAGATAATGGAATGATCACACTCGCTTCAACTAATCATCATATACCATACTATTTACACTAGGTACCACATAAGCATTATTGTCATTTTCACTAGATAAATGGACATTCAAATGACCAAGGCTAGTGAAAATGACATATATGCTACTCTAAAATAAGTTAAACATATCTCTCTACTACTCTAACACTATGAAAAACATATATATTTACTAAGTAAATAAAATTTAGAAGGAAAAGGATAGAGATATTTACCTTGGATTAATTTGTCAGTGCATTAATATCCCCCTTGGTTCTAGGGCCCTTTTCAAGACATGTTTTGGTGAAGAATTCAAATTATAAGGAGTAAGACCTTAAGATCCTTTTTTTTTACTCTAAAGACTAAGAGGGATGTCTTTGGTTCAAATTAATCCTATTGATATTCAATAACATTGAGCAAGACTTGACCTACACAAGAATAATCCTTCCTCCAATAATCCCTCCATGTACTACTATAGAAAATAAATGTTAGCACAAGTACATAATATGAGTTTTGTGTGGTTTAAATCATAATTATGACCCCTATAAATATATATCTTGACCTAAAAATCAACTATTAATCCAAGTCAATGGTATCTATCTAGATCAATATAGTATACCTATATTAGTCAAAACACTATAATACTTTCAATTACAATATAGTAAAGAAAGATAAAAAATTTATAGATAATATTGATAGGAAACAAGGATTAAAAAATTAAGAAATAAATGTATCGGTAGTGATGATATAATATGAAAACATGGACATTATAAAACATAACAAAATGAGATAAAGTAAAATGGAAAAGAGACTTAGTGGAGGTTAGGTTAATAGTGATATAAATATGATTGAATATAATGAAAATATATCTCACAAAGTACCATGAATAGATCCCACACCTTTGTTTTTACATTCCTTAGGATCAATACTAAGGGATATTGATGCACTAATTATTCTTTTGAGAGAGATAATCAATAAAAGTTAAATTGGAAAAATATCAATGTATAGATATCCCCCAACCAAATCTCATCATATATCATAATAGTGTAATGTGGGATGATTCTTTGGGATATATAATAGTAACACAATATCATAAGATAATTGTTAAATAAATGTTGATAAATGAAAATTTTAAATACCAATAATAGGTGTTAAATATCAATAACACAAGACACCTTACAGGTAGCCACTACACAAGATAACTTAATGACCAATATGATTAGATACTTGTAGAATTTCACTTTAGAATATGTTTCAATCTTGAAATTGACCTTGGTGTACCCAAAATGAGGTTAAAATGGAGGGAAGATAGACGTAATCATAAAACTATTGGGTTTCCCTAATTAAAAAAATCTTAGAAAAGAATGTGATACAATGATAGAAGCATTTGAAAATGCATCATAAGAAAGGTTAAATTATGGATTAGAACACATAGAATACAATAGGGGTGCCATAAAATAATATAATTGCTTTTAAGTAATAAAACACTAGGTTTAACCATTTGATTATTTTTCTAGTAAAACACATTGATATAGTTAAGAGTGTGAGAAGGATTTAAATTAGGTGGTCATTTTTTATGAAGGTATAGTTAATTTTCCAAGGTCATATAATGTCAATAAATGACTTAAAGTCCAAAAGGAATAAAAATTAGTATGATAAAGCTATGATGCATGTGAATAATAGTCATAATATTCCAAAACCTAAATGGTGTACTAATGATAAAATATACTAAGGAACCACAAGGTATGTAATATATGAATAAATAGAGAGGTGTATAAAATGAGGGAAGGGGACATAAAAGTTAAAATAGTGAGTATGGGTGTCTTTGAGGAGGGTCTAATTGTTTCCCCAAGGTCTTACCATGCAACTCACGCATTGAAAAACTAAGAGGTGTATATTTAAATATTAAAAAAATAAACAAAAATATGTTTTGAGACTAATGATAGAAAACCCAAAGGTTTATATATAGAAAGGTTAAGCTAAAACATAAAATATTGGAATAAAAAATTATAATAAAAACATAAAAGGCTAGGCATATCTAAGTATTTTAACATTTGCTTCCAATTTGGAAGTCTCATATCATATAAAGTTTGTTCTAAAAACACTATATTAGTTATTTATCATATTCCTGACATGAATGGTATAAAACATTATCCTGAGCTAACTCCTTGTTTACCTAGTGCAAGTTTACACTTAAATTTTTTGTGAAATAGGTTTGTATTTCCTTGGTGCTCTAAGGTTGTTTCACATACCCTTGGAGATGGTGAGCATGAAAGGGAGATCTATGGTGGATTTAAAATTATGTTTCAATATATTTATAGTATGCTAATGGATTTATCTTAGTCCTTCAAGTATAGCTTCCCTTTGTTTCAAGGTTATCCCAAATAGATTTCAAGTTTGTTCCAATGTGGTTTATAGATGTGTAAACCTATCTTTAGCCAAAAATTTGTTGTTGAAGATCCTCATAAGTACAAAAATTTAGAGCTCTTATCCACCATAGTATCTAGTACAAATATGTTAGAACTATTGACCTAAATTTATCTAATATTCTTTTCTATAACTTGGTTATCCTATGGAGGTTTTGTGAGAGTTCTAGGAACGCTACAAGTTTGTTCCAAGAAGGGGTGGAATAGTTTATGTTTCATAATGGTTTATAGTAGGGTAAACCTAGCTTTAGTAAACAACATATTATTGATAATTTTCCTATGCTTCACTATAAGGATCCTTAGGGATGATCCTAGATGTATTTGGATATCTTGTTTTAGGCCTTAACCTTTATCTTTCTATATTTTTGTTACTATACATTTTATTTTCTATTTTTTTATTTCTCTTGGGATGGTTTATTTAGACAATTATGTGGTAACTATTAATTGGTGTTTCATGGTTATATTTTTAAGTGTTATTTATCTATTTTTATTCTATCTAATCTACTGTAGAGGTTATAAGACATGCTCTTAAAACCCTCTTTGCTTCATTGTAAAGGTTGTGGGACATGTCTTCAAAACCCTATTTGTTTAGTCCATATATCTAGTTTCAAAAGAGTTATTTAATCATATCTAATAAAAAATGTTAACATAGACAAAATATATTGTGTAAAATAATTAAAAACAAGGATACAACTAATCTAAGGACATATTTCAAGTGAAATAACTCTTCAAGAACTTGGTATTTTTTGGTTTTTTGAATATATGCCCTTGATTAGTAATAGGTTTAAGGCTGCCTTTGATAATGTAAGGATTAAACCAAATTTGGGTGTATTTACCTTCTTGTTCATGGGAGCAATCCAATTTAATTTAAATATATAACATCAAATATATGAGTTTTAATTTTTTTTTTGGTTACTTAATAATATGAATTTTATATTTATGATCATGTTGAAGATCATTCATATGTCATTTAAATAATAGGTTCAAGTAATTAAATAAGTATTTACATATCTATTCATTAGGAATAATGTCATGAAGCAAAAAACACAATGTGGGTAACTCCACTTCTAGTGGGAGGACATGTTTAAAACTATCAACTGTATAAAATGGAATTTCCCCAATGAAATTACTAGTGTAATAATCCCAATGTAAAACATAAATCTTTATATGCCAATTAAGATAGGAATAATTAATATTATTTTTTCATATATTATTAATTATTTATTAATCACTTTAACTTGTTTGTTTTAATCAAGACGATAATGTATGGAAAACATATGTGTAATTTGTAATTTAGCATAAATTTGCTTCATGTTATTATTTTTTAAATTACCATCAATTTTTAGATATGATGGTGTGAAGAATCATAAAATAATATATGATCTAATTTAGGATAAATTTTAATATAGTGATACTAGTAACATTAATGAAGATAATTGCTTGTAGCCACTAGTTAAAGTGTTTAGTGGAGGTAATAATGAAAAAATGGCCATATTTTGATTGATGTAACTTCTTGATCAAAACTATTCCCCACATATCAAAGGCTAAGGAGATTCAAAGGTGTAAATCACAATCTAGAGATAATGAATAATATCATTATGGAGCTAGTAAGAATTACTTTTATTATAAAAAGTGATGGTATATTTGTCAAGGGTAGGCCAATAATAACCCATTCATAAGAATTTATAATCTATAACATGTCTATTATAAATACCTCCATAAATTCCACCATATGCTTAGTCATTAAGATAAATAAATTATTATTTAGTAAAATAATGGATCAGGGAACCTTAGGCATTATGATAGTA
>JARHVA010007114.1:482500-572500 GCA_037957365.1 Torreya grandis | reverse complement strand
AGGGGTTAGGACCCAATACCAAGATAATTCCATTACCGATACAAATCCATTTCATCCTAAAATAATTGAAACTATCCATAGATTTATTTCTAGTTATTATTTACACCAACTCCCCATCATGTTAATTTCAATTTTTATTATAACTTAATAACATTAAATAATGCTTAGTTAGTTAGAATATACATTCAAGTTGTTTATTGTTTTTTTATCATTGTGTATTTTATTTCAATACCAATATTAGCTAGAATTAATTCAAGGTTTATGGTATGTGTTCCAATTGGATCAATCACATTGATCTAATTACTTATGTGCTTAATTTCATTTGATTATATGTTATCTTGATAAAAAAATCAAAAGACTATCATCCTTATCGATATAGTCTTTTACTAACTATTCATCTTATTTTCTTATAGTACATAGTCAACCTACTAACTATGTATCTTATCAATCTATTTTGTTTGCTATCTTGTAGTACATAGTTGATTTATTTGATTGTGTCATTTATTCATCTTATTCTATTTTTATCTAGAAGTACATAGTTAACCTATATGAATGTGTCCCTTTTTTACCTATTATGTTTCCTATTTTATATAACATTATCAATCAATCTGATTATGTATCCTATCAATTGATTATTCTTTCCATCAAATTTTTATCATTTTTCCTTCATCATGAATTTCATGTTTAAGGATAATATAAAGTTAAAATAAAAAACATGATGATTCTTACCAATCCTAATAGGTTTCTCAAGACACAACTTGTGGATCCCACCTTGGATGAAAACAATGTTCATGTTTCCATTCGCACTAAAAATTGTGGGACTCTTCCTCATTCATCCTCATTTTGTAATCCTTTATTATCTTTAAAAAATGAGAATGATTTAGAATACAAAACTAAAATTTTCTTATTCATTAATGAATTTACTCAACATAAAGGAAAGGATCCTTAAACCATTTATAATCTTATGATAGGTCCTCAAGTAGAATAACATATTTCACCCTCCCATACTTTCTCTCATGAATTTGGGGGAAACACTTTATTTTATTCTCATGATTTTACATCTATTATGTCTCCTTCACACACCATGACATCTTATTCTATGAATTCTTCAACCTCTATGCCTAGTATCTCCACTAACATGGAAGGTTCAAATTCTAGTGGGTCTTTTATAAAGACCCTTCTCTTTAACCATGTCACTATTGCTTCTTTTGCTACCAATTCTACTCATGCCACTAGTGCATAATTTTTTATGAATGATAACCATGAAACTAGTGTATCTTTTGATACCAATTCTCATCATGATACTATTATATACTTTTCTACCAATACTTCTCATGCCAATAGTACGGTGCATGATACTACCCATAGTATAACTCAATCCATTAATACTAATACTAATGCATCATGTATTGCACATGCTAGTCAAAATAATTCCTAAACTCATCAAATCTTATTCAAAAAACTCAATCAAATGCATACTTTTAAATAAAATAAAATAAATTAAATAATGTAGATGCAAAACCATCTCATTATCCTTCAAAACCAACCTCCAAATGTTTCATGTGGAGTACAAAATATGAATGCCCACCACCCCTGTAAAGGATTCCCATGGTAACCTTATTACTCAACAACCCCTCATTAATAAAACAATCAAACATCTACAAAATTAACCTCTTATACCTCAAACTGATAATATTGACATAAGAGGTATAATAACTACCATCACATATAATTGGTCCACCAATCCCACCTTACACTTAAAGACATTTGGTAACATATATAAATATTAGATCAAACTTAATACCTGTTTACTACCAAAATATTAGAAAAGGAACTCTCTAGAGATGGTTTAGATTGGTAAAACAAACTAAAAACCCCATTTTATCACTATCTTTGAAGACTTGGTAAACTCATTAGTCAAATAATTTCAAACTAGTGATCTTCCTAAAAATAACTTAGCTCACTTTATAAATTGTAAATAACTTGAAATTGAAATGGCACAAACCTTCATCAAAAGATGGAATAACTTATGTAAAAATGTGAGTATAATATGGTGGAATACAACCTCTTCCACCTATTCACCAATGCTCTCTACTCTAAATTATAATATCATGTTAGATCACTCTCTCTAATAACATTGGAAGAAGCCTTGACTAAGATAAGTGACAATTCTTTCTCATTCATAAATTTTAACCATCTCAACCTATAATGGGAAATCGTATGCTCATTAAAAAAAAACTATCATTAAATTAATGATGCTACATAACCTTTAACATTATTCACAACATTCAAGTAATCACTCCAAACAATGTTATGTAGCATGTTATCCGTCCAAACAAAATTCCTACTCCTACATATTCTCAAGAAAATAACACTAATGTCCATAAACCATTATCGTTAGCTGAGATTCAAAAGTATTTTCCAAAACCTTTTCCATGAAATATTGACCCCACTCATCTAATGACTAATGAATAAAATGTGGTAAATATAAACAACATGTGAAGAGTAATTATTTTTAACAATACCAATCCAACATCTAGGCACCAAACCTCTTAACCATTCCGCAACATTTAGAACACTTTCCTATCTCATCTAATGGAGTTGGGGAAATAGGACCTTATAACTTTATAAGAACCACTCTCAACAACTTAGCTTGATCATAACTCTCACAATATATCTACTATTCCCCCAACATCTACACACCAAGATAAGATTCCCCAACCTTTCAATAATATGTCTACAACCCAACCACAATAAATACCTCAACCAACCATACCACCACCTAAAGTAAATCAACATATTTATTCTCAACTAAAATTTTTACACCTTACCAACACAAGTTTACTTGCACTTCCAACCCTTCTTCACTGGAGCTCTTACAACATTATGCACCTATTTCTAGTAATCTCCCCATGGGTATGATGAATGGCACCCCATTATAGAACTTTCTCATCTCCCATCTTAAATACCCTTATTAAAATTAATGAAAACTTTCCTTTTCATTGAAACCATCTAATGTAATTGTTATTTGAAATAAACATCCCTCATCCTCCTCTACTAAGACATGAAACTACCTTGTCTATGTCCAAAGATAGTATCATTAAACAATGTGAAGATAGGTCCTTACATGTTAATTAAATAGTGGAAACTATTTTATCCCTTAAGTTTCTTATCATTTTCATGATTCTTGACAAGATTCTACTTCATGTGGATGATCATCTTATATTCATTAGTGTCCAAATCATGGTATCTAAGATAATCATTCCTTAAGGTTTTGATACTTGCATTTCCTCCCTTGAATTTGTTAAGACACTTGGATATTCTAAAATCAACTTGAAATCCACACATAAAACATGTCAAGGCTATAATAGAAGGAAAAATCCTCTAATAGGTTATGTTTATCTTCTCATTACCATCCCTCTTGTCACCATCCATGTGAAAGTTATGATCTTTGACTTTCCCCTCTATAAAAATATCTTTCTTAGTAGACATTAGACTCATTGTATGAGTTAGTTGCTTCATCTATGTGCCAATGCATCAAATTCCTCCATAATGGTTTTATTTACAAGATTTAAGGAGACACAAACCTTTGAAATTTTGAAAAATTCCAAGAGATTGAAGTATTTAAAATTATTACCCTTGAACCTTTGCCTAGTATCCCATTTAAGTAATATCAACTCTTAAATTATCCCATCAATTCTACCTTACGTATTAATGGTCACCCCATACTCATTGGGAATATTCCACCTAAACTCATAGATTTTGATGACAATGAGTTGGATGAGATTATCCTTAAGATAAAAACTTCCAATCTATCCCCTCATATCATCAACCAAATTACTCCCTCTTTGAAACCTAAATACCATCAACCTCTTATCAATGATATACCTATGGTCTTAACCAAGACTAGAAATTATATTCATCACATGAATTTTAATGATAAAGTCATACCTATATAGACCATCGACTTGTATATACCACAATATGATGATGGTTATGATTTAGATGAACCATTTTTAGATGGACTTATCCAAGCTATAAATGTTCATATTATTCAATATTGCACTTATTTATTTCATTATTTTCATTCATATTTTAACATTCATCCTCTATTGTGCCTAATTCTAGTTTTATTCCTATCTTCTATAGGGTAGAGATGGAGTGATTACATGGTACACCTCTAGTTTTTATAGAGACTTTCAAGATCATGATCATGGATCATGTCATGATAGATCCTTACCATTCTTATAGATACCATGATCCTTTTATTTTGTTTCCTTTAGACATGCTAGACACTATTCCTAAGCCTTTTATGTGACTAACCTCACCTTTAACTGAGCCTAGTTTGGTTTTTACTCTTGATTTACCTTTACATGAGCCTAGTCTAGTTTATATTTTATCCTCACCTTACCTTGGTGATGTCCTTATTCATTTTCTTTATATTTATCTCATGCCCACCCAATGGGTTGATTAGTCTTATTGTGATATCCATAAAGTTGTCAGTCATTAGACCATATACTTCTAGTTATATCAACCATCCTCAATTTCTCCTTATACCTATTCCATTAGTAGGCCACTAAAGTATACTAATAAACATATTTTTTACTTCCATGGGATAGGAAATATCTCTTCCAGTCATTGCTAAAAACATAGGAAATATATTAACACATTGTGTCCCACCTTCGCTTAGCCCAAAGATAAGGCTATACCTCCTACTAAGTTATTACTTTAGTATATCCATAAATATGGGTAGATATATTGTCTTTTACCTCAATTCAATACACATCATACTAATTATTTTCATATTGTATAGTATCACCTTCATTATCACCCTTAGTTGACACTTGCACCAGCTATTCCTCCTTCCATAGGTCACCCATGCAAGAAGGCTCATTATTTTTTGATATTGACACCTCTTTCTCTGGTAGTATATCCTACTTCTTTACCAATGGTGCCTATCTTTGACCTCATAAATACCATTCCTATTTAGGAATATATTATTCCACTTTATTATCCTATGTAGGAGATCCCTTATGAGCATGATCCTTCAACTACACCTAAATTTTATGTTGAAAATATTTGGAAAGAAGTCTTTTCACAAATTTCCAAGAGGATTGATGAAACTTTGGTTGTTGTTAGGATCCATATTCATATAGATGTTTCAAATTTCATGGATAATATTTGTGGAAAAATTTATTAGTATTTATGAATGCAACATGGTTTTCCTTCACACTTTTCTTCATATTGATTTTGCATTGAATTTATAATCCATTTTTATATTTTTTATACACTTAACTATGTGTCAAATTTGGTTTAACCTATCTATTTTACATGGATATTTATATTTTTCTTGCTAGGTTTTATATGGTTTCATTTACTTTCCTCTTTATTTTGATATCTTATCATTATTTCCATTATTTTTCACTTATGTTTATAAGTTCAATTCTTTCATGGATTCTTTCTTTTTTACAATGATTGTTTACTACCTTATCTCACTTAAAATTTAAATAATTATTATTTTGACTTGTTTATATCAACCTTGATCCCCTTAGTAATCTTTCTCAACCATAAGATCAGTTATCAAACAAGAAGTCTCATTTTACTTTAATTTACAGATCTAATCTAAATATCCCTTTATTCATTTTTATCCCTTTTACATCCTAAGCATACATATAGTTGAAACTTGACATTACATACTAATTCATAGGTAAGATTAAGAGTTTAGTCAGTCATATATTTAAATACATATCCTCCTTTAACCAAAGTCTAAATTTCATTTATGTTTATCACTTCCATCACTCATGTTGGTTATTTCAAATCTGTATGGAGGAGGAATCTTAAAAGACATAAAAAATTTAAAATAAAAATAATTTAAATAGAAAGCAATGATAAAAAAGGTAATGTACAAATTTTAAAGTTAAATCACACTAAAATATGTGAATCATAACACATATCATATCTCTAATCAAATTTAAAACTCCATATTAGGTCTCATGATAGAGTGGAGGTCTATGTCGATGTGGTAGGCTAGTAGATTGGAATAGGAAAATGAAAAAAAAAATTAGTGCTACCTAATTTCTCACACAAGTACCCAATCTTTGTTTTAGAGTGACAAATTTATAATAGGTCTTGAGGAATGAGGAACATGTTCTAGAAAGGTAGGTCCATTTTAATTTTCTTATTCACATAACCAACATGAGTCAATATTAGCATCTCACCTATTTCCCTATCCATATTTATGATCATTATAAGTTGTTATATTTTGTATTTTTATGGTCACTAGACTCTTAGTGTCTCTCCTTTGTACCTAATATGCCTCATGTTTCTTAAGGTCTTGCTATAGACGCCTATGTCATGATTTTAACAATCTTTCTTTGATTACAACATTATTAATATTTTATCTTGAGAAATATTATTTTGTTAGATGATCATTCCCCCTATTGTTTCCCTATTTGAGTTGTAGTGTAAGACCATGGATAGGACTAGTATTTCCTCACAAATTTCCATAATACAACACTTCCTTATTTCCATTGGCCTCATTGGTGTTCCCATTATGAGTTTTAGTGTAAGACCATGGATAATAATAGGCCATCCTCATAAATTACCACATTATAAACATCTTTTAAATCACTCCCATAGTTTTCTCCACCTCATTAGTGTTCCCCTTGTGATATTCAATGTAATAACATGGATAATACCAATCCTTCCTCACAAATCATTACACTACCTATTTCTTACTATAACCAAGTCACAATGAAATTACATACATAAAAAATGAGATAAGCAATGTTTAATTATGAGTTACACATCATTGACATACTTCTCATCTTTATTGAGTTTGTTTTATGCTTACTTTATAAGTCTTTAACTTTTATCTTCTTATTTTCTAATTATGTGTATGTTTACAACTTCTTATTAAATGTTTCATACTTCCCAACTTAAATGAGTGTGATTAATTTAATTTCCACGTATATTTTTTCATTTTCATACTTCCCAGCTTGATATAGTATGATTGATTTACTTAATTATTTATTTTTATACCATTGGTTTTCATGTGTTCTTCCATTTTATTATTAATTTTCATATTTCCCAAGGTGATATAGTTTTATTTTATTTGTTTTAATTTGGTAAACATATTTTACATGGTTTAAAAACATTTGTTACCATGTTTACCATCTTTGATTTATTATATATATTCATATTTTATTTTTACATATTTCATTTATCGTATTCTCTTCTTACTACAATCTATTCAAATTTATCATTATGTGTTTCTATGTTATTTTCTTGAACCACCATCCCGTGTTTCACCTGTATGACTTGTGATGAGATTAAAGTTGGGCATATGTATACACATAATATTTTAAAACTTTATAATTATTGATTCTTTATCTCTTTTAGGAACTCATCAAGTTTAAATCTCTTTGAGTGTATATGGTGGATAGACCATCAGTGCTTCATAGGATTTTTGTCCCCTATAATTGTATACATAACCATATCCTATACACTTTCTTAATATTTTATTCCTCTCTTACACACTCCTCAAAGGAATTCATGACCTTACTTAGCCACTATCTAATCCTAAAATCATTTTTATAATTTACCGACCAATGTCAGCCTAGGCCAAGCTTGTATTCTAATTAATATTTTCACGTTATAGGTCTAGGTTAGCCTTGGTCAACCTAGACAAAGACCTAACTTAGTTTTATTAAATAATGATGTAGAGTCAAACTAGGCTAACTTTATTAGCTAAACTTTTAAAAAGGTTTAGTGTTAGATTAAACTACATTTCCACATCCATTTCCATCATTTATGAGGAAACAAAGAAGAATAATAATATATTATGCATATGCTTATCCACCATTATAATTATAGATAATTTATTAGGGTTTTATAACTTTATTTTGGGATATATATCTTATCTTATGGAAAATTATTTTGGATACATACAAAAATTATGTAGCCTAGAGCTAACTTATCCTTGTTATACTTACATACCACAACAAGCTCTTATAAATAAACTTGTCCAAGGGAGATATTGATGCTTAGTGGGTTCATCTTCAATGGTAAGTATTCCTAAATTTGTTAATCCTTTGTTAAAGTAGATAGATTATCATTTGTACTTCTCTCACATGCATTATAATTTTGTATACATTGACTTGAGTATAAATCTTCATTGCATGTTAATTTTTATGTTTATTACACCCACTTTATGTCAATAGTTTTGGTGAGCCCTAGATTAGATGTTATGTTAATTTGCATATATTAAATGGATATGAAAACATAATACCTATATAGGGTTATTGTATAGTGTTACTTGACTAGAGGCTTAAAACCCCTCTCTAGTGATGTTATTGTGGTAAGAGATCCCTTGGTTAGGTCTAGCAGATCCATCTTGGTCATGACCCTGAATATCTAATGTATTAACAAATAGAAGTGTAAGTGGGATTTATATTTTGAAGCTATTATTGATTAATAGGTCAACTACATTTTCCTTTATATACAAATTATGTGTAAAATAATACAAACTTATTTAGGTGCTAAGGTACATGGATATTTTCTCTTTTTTATGAGTAATTGTTTATCATGTAGCACTAGATGCAAGTGATAAAGGGAAGCTAAGGAGCCAAAAGAGTGTGATAACATGGTATTCACATGGGATTGCCTCAATAGTGAAATATTCAAATTATTTATCTAAATTAGTAACAAACTCATGATATGCTATAATGTCTTTACTTTTGAATTGATAGGCTTTATTTATTTATAAAAATTTAATTTATGAGTCACTTAAGGCATGTAGGTAGGATAAGTCTAAATCAATGGTTTCTTGCATTATGAGGATGAGGGATTCATATTCATCCATGTAATTGGTAACATCAAAGTATAGATGAAAATATAAATGAATAATCCTACTTAAATTACTAGAGAGGACACATTATACCCTATCTAATTAAAATCAAACTTGGCTCCATCAAAATGGATTGCCTACGTATCCTTGTATAAATAATTTTTAATATTAGGTAATTATTCTTGTATAGTTTTCTTAATGAATTTTGGCATAGATAATTTTAATTTAGGTTATTCAAGGTCCTAATCCTCAATTTTAACTTTGAAATTATCTTTATAGTATTCCATTAACATGGATTTATCAATTCCTTAGATCAATAGGACATATTCATCAAGAAGTGTATCCTAGAAATGTAAATAAGCTAGAATAGATGTGGTATCATGATCCCTTACCCCTTGAAATATTTTATGGGTATTGGTGTTATGGTCAAATTCCATTAAGAGGGTCATCATTTTTTATAGTCAATCTCTAGGAAAGAAAGCCTTAGAGAAGAAATGGTGAAGAGGGTATTAATATAATATGACATAGATAGTTAGATAAATCATATAGTGCCAAAAACATTTAAATAAAAACTAAATAATAATCTAGTCACACTCAAAATTATTTTATCAGGTCTCATAATCTATGAAAGCATGACTAATGTAATAGATAAAATAATCTTTGCTAGACGCATATTTTTGTCATAGTTAAATTAAATTTTAACATAGTAATATATGTCCCACTTATTGGTAAAGTTATTTTTATGTTGATATTTTGGGGTTATGTGAGTTTATTTATACCCCCAAAAATCATCCATGAGGGAAATCATCTCATATCTAGATGAAGAATCAACAACAACATTTATAGAAGGTAATTCAAAGTTTTTATTAGGACATGCTAAATTAAGATTATGAAATTTGATACAAATATAAGTGATCATTGTGACTTTATTATAAATGTGTATTATGTTATGGACCCACTAAAAGTAACCAATGGGTTTTATGAGTTTATAATAAAGTAATTTAATGACTTCTTTATGACAAAGTGTATAGACTTATATGAGAAATGTTAGTTTATTTTAAAAAATGGGTTTCACATCAAAATAAATGGCAATGTTATGTACAATAATTCTAGGGCCAATGATAGGAATGTCCTCAAAATAAAAATAAATATCTTTATTAAACTTATGGAGGTTAAAATTAATTTTATTATTTTAGGTAAAGTTGATTAGAGATAAGGTCAACACAAAAATCTTCAGGTGTTCTTAAGTTGACTTCACTAATGGAGAATTACATTTTTGGATTGGAAATTATGTGGTATAGTAATAATATTGAAATGTAAATCTACTTTACAATCAATACTAGTGATGAAATTTGTGAAATTAGGGAGAGGTATCCTCAAAATTTCCAACCTTATGATGTTGGCATGGGAATTAAGACTATATTGCATAAAAGATTTATAATATAGTTTCATCACTATGTAGCATAGGTAATGGTACATAATACTCAATTTATACTTTAATATCAACTATTTTATTACTTTTGATATGAAGTTAAGAGTGGATTTATGTCATAGTAGTAGTTTTGACATCTAGGGTGATTTATGAATCTTTAGGAGGTATTTGAAAAAATAATTATACAACTTTGGCCATGTTGATATAATATGGTTTGACTGAGTTGGTTGTAACCTTATTGGGTTTATCAATATTGGTATGTTATTTTGGAATTATTTTGATTATATATTCATGTTTGATATAATTTATCATGACACAAATATGATGATTGATATATTTTTTATTACATGAATCTTATATTATTTTATAATCACTTTATGGGTTTCAGTAGATATCATTAGATTCATCAAGAAGTGGTTTCACTATTGTATTAACACTATCTAAATGTTTCTCTATATAATTAGACTATTTTTATTTAACTATATCAACCTAATAAATTTATTTAGATAGATCTAGGTGCTTCTAAACTATATTAGTGGTATTGAGATAGTCATAGATATTTGAATGTGTAGAAATGATTTTATTAAGAGTTATTTATTTAATTTTCTAGTAAAAATTAGATATCTACCAAATAATCAAGTGAGTAGTTATCAAGGGTGGATTATTAGGATGGACATATCCATTATTTTCTCCCTCTACATTTTCATCACTTGAATAAAAATGAGTAGCATCGTAGACTAAGCGAACATCTTGATTAAAATAATGTATTATATCATGAGTCTTTTGATAATTAAGTACATCCAAGTTTGATTATTGGGATTTTAAAATGATATAATTGACATTATAAGATGGGTAAATATTAAACATGTCATTAATTTGGTGAGATTTTTCATTGGAAGTATCCTTATTAGACACATCAAGATAGTTAAAGCCTCTCAAGTAAAGTGATAATGAATATTGGAGAATATTATCCACCCTAATATAATGACATTCATAATATTCTTCCATATTGGACGTTTAATTAGAATTTCAAGGCGGTGAGATTTCAATATGATCTTCAAGAAGCGAAGGGACCTATCTCATGGAAAAATAGATATGGGTAGACATTCCCCTATTTAAGGTGGTAATCTCATTGTATTAAAAATGGTTTAAATTTCATTAGGCTCATCATCATTAGAGTCAACAAGAGTTGATTGTGTATTGGAATGAATATTTATGAACTCATTTAGAAGGGACTATTTATGTTTAGATTTTAATGGTGTGATATTAGGATTTAGGCTTGGATAATTTGAAATTTTATTGAATAGGATAAACTTCATGTTTATAAAATTTTAAATCATGACTAAAATTATGCATTAGGTATGAAAATAAGTGATATATATCATGTGATGAGTCTAATGAAAACCTAAAATGAGATTGTAAGAAAGTTAAAGATCCAATAACATAATCTTATAGCACATTATTTTGGGTTTGATAATAAGAGGGATTCAAATTCAACCAAGAATTTTTCATCAAATATTTTCAAATCCATGACAAATAGGTTTTGTTTATTTAATACCATCTTTGGAAAATCCTAGTTGTTGGATTACCCATAGATACGTGACATTAATTCATAACCTTCATCCACCAAGAATTTCCTTATTTGGACATAGTTAATCACGATCCTAACAAATAGAGGTGTGTCACTAGCTTATAAAAGGACTTCAACATTGATCATATCATCTTCATGAAGCTCTATGGAGAGTTTATTATAATGTTAAGGATGAGGGATTCTTTTGATGCTATGCACTTTTGTAGCTATTAGAACATGAAAAGGTTTAGTATATGGTTTAGTTTATTTTGGTGATAATTATTATTATATGTCTTGTAATTATTTGTGATAGGGTGATGTTTAAATGAGTTTAATTTAGGGAAATTTTCAAGGCATGGTGCTAATTTCATATAAAAAAATTATTGGAATGATTCTTGGTAATAACCATAGCTATGTTTGCATGTATTTGAAGGGTTAATTTTACAAGTTATACCTTTGTAGAAGGTTTTTAATACTAGATTGATTCTATATTGGTGGAGTGGACTCATCACTAGGTGGTGTATTAGTATAATTTATGGTATCCTTAACTTATTCATTTCATCCCATAATGGATTCTTTAGTTTAGTAATGATGTATTTGTGATAGGGATTGCAATAATAGTTTACCTTGAATACATTCATGTATTGATATTTAGTATAATAATGGTCATATATGATGTCAACAACGCATGAAAATTCGTTGGAATGTTCATTATTACGATTATGCTTATGAGAAGTTTTATTTTGATATTTTTTATTTTGGTGTTTATGTTTAGATTGGTTACCTTGCTAATATTTAATGGAATTATTTGATTTATTTGATTACTATAGGATTTTTGATATTATTTATAGTGATATTTAGAGATATAATTATGGTTGAAGATTTTACCTAGTAGGATAACATAAATAAGTTTATTTAGTCTATGAGATGTCTCATGGGAATGAACAACATCCACATGGAACTAAAACATTTGTCATGATTAAGAAATTGTGGCAGTGATGATGTATGGATAAAATGTTTATATGGTAGTGTTGACTTCCTAATTTCTTGAAAACTCAAGGTAGGTCAAGTAGGGTTTTGATTTTTTATTAGAATATCTCTATTTAGAATTTTATGGATGATTCATTTTATATATATTATAATTTATTACATCTATTGAATTTTGGAAATATTTCTTTATAAAATCATGAGAATGTCAAAATTGAATCACAAGGATGTCTTGTCCTTTATCTTAATCGAAGGCTTATTCTATTGTTTTATGAGATAAGATCCTAAATTTGTAATAAGGAGGGGTAGATAAGTTAAAAATATCTTGAAGATATTTTCATCACTCATGTTATGATCCACTTTATGTGGCAAGGATTTTTATTACTCAATGAAATCATTGGTAGACTCCTTAGGTAATTTATTAGTATTGATGAAGTTTCAAAAGTCAAATATTAGTAAGTTATTTATTTTATAATTCCTTTATCATAGTGTTGAATATCTATTCTAGTTACATAATTGAGTGAGTTGGAAGTTTATTATATGATTATAGTGCATCTTCAACTAAGGTCTTGGCTATAAGCTTGGTACTTCCATATGTGTTGGTTTAAATTTAATCCTTATTTAAGTTTTGAAAGGCTTTAAAATTTATAGTATAACCAATAATGTTTCATATGTGATGGTTGGGGAAAAACTTAAAATATCCATAAATAAAAAATAGAGAGCTAGGGGTTTTATTTGAAATTTTTGAATCATCTTATTATAGATTGAAGTTTGGGAGATAATATTTCTATTAGTGTATCAAAGAGGAGGAATTACATTTTAACTAGGTTAGTTTATAATGACTTTAAGATATCAATTTTCCATTTTCAAAATGTGGTTTTTCATTTGAATAAATTGATTGTTGTTGGAAGATTTCGTAAAGGGCCTTTTTTAATCCATTTGTTCAAGGACTTGGGAGCTATCTGGAGGTTTGTTTTGATTATAATTTAAAGGATTTTTGAGATAAGGAATACTAAGGGGAGGATTTATAGCATTTTTATTTAGAGGAGAATCATTGTTTATTTTATTGAGTATTATAGTAGAGGTATTATTGATACTAAGACTCCCATTTTTGTTTGGGAATAAAATTTATTACCATCAATATTTTTAATAAATTTAATGGGATATCGTATGTATTAATTTATATTTATTTTAACCATTTTACACTCATTGGACCTAGGATTATATTGATAAAAAATACACAATTAGGATTAGCCATCAATTTTTGACATATAAGGGATAGAATCTTCACTCATATAAAATATAAATGGGTTGAGGCTTGCTAGAAAAAATCCTACAGGGAGAAATTATGATATTCAAGCTAAAAATCATAATTTTTTTTATAAGAGGTGTTTATCAAATCAAAATCTACAAGAATTGAGATTTGGACATGACTATGATTTAACTATTAGTGGTATATAATTCAAGTCATGTTCATCAAAATGTATGCATGATAATATGATCAAGGTAAGTATCATCTTCCTCTATATATTATAATATAAGCATTGGACCAAATTATATCCTACGTACATTCAAATATAGAAATGTAACCAAGGTGTGAATAGGGTTATTGAATTATTTTATTGTAATCCACACTCAACATTGAGGGTATAGAGTTTCAACTCTTATTCCTAATATATGGGATATGGGGTCTAACTATGTCCTAATAATGTATTATGGTAGTGTAAACAAAAGTGTTTAAAATTGTTATCAAGGACATAATGAGGAAACCACATGAAATAAATAAAATACAATAGAAACATATATATAATATGGTGAGAAAATAAAATAAATAATATTTAAATTACAAATGGTTGGTTGTAGTTGTAGTCTAGGTAAATGCATCCTAGACAAGGAACTAAACTATAATTGTATTGGAAAGGTTAAGGACCCTATAATATGTCATATTTTAACATAGGAAATGTAGATAAGGATAGTGATAAAAACATACATAATAATCTAATAATTTTAATAATGTATCTATCTAACAAGTAAATAAAATTAAAAAGAATAGCGAAAGAGATAGTTACCTTGGGTTGACTTTTTGATGCATCATTCTCCCTCTCTATTTTATTGTAATTTTTTAGTAAATTTTATATGCAAAGGAATAAAATTATAAGAAGGAAAACCTAAGTGTATTCATAGAAGGTTTATTAAATAGATCCCATGATATATAATATTTGGGTAGTGACCAATGGATCTACATATCTAGAATATGGTTTCTTATGTCCCAAATACCAAGAGGAAATGTCTCAAAATCCTAATCCTATGGTACAACAAATTATGTCTAGATAGACCTCTATGAAAATAAATGATTTAAATTAAGAAATGTAAGTAGTTGTGTAAGTAAAGTAAAGTAAAGTAAAGAGTAATGGTTAGAATGATCATAAAGGGTAGGTGCCATATTCAAACAATATTGGTTTAGGAAAACTAAAATGGAATATGTCAAGTCTAATAAATCTTATAGCTATAACAAATTATTCAATATAGATAGAACTTAGACAAGGATACACACACATTTAGTTTCTAAGAAAAATGCAAAATATAATCTAATAATTAAATAAAATAAAGAGTATAAGGCTAGAAATACTTATCTTGAAGATATTGTTGTGGTTGTGATGACTTAAAATGGTTGGTATAATACCTAATAATACTCCTAATGAATTCTCATATTGAATGTATAGTACTTCCATAAGATAAGCTTCTTGGAAATAATATTATAAACCTAACTCATCCAGACATAACTTAGGGTAGAAGTGTGAGTGAAATTATATCAAAAATAGTGTATCTTATGTGTGTAAAATGAAATATGACCCATATAAATAGTTTTGCAATGCCATAATCAAACCCTAAATACTAATCTAATTTCATAAATTAGGTTGATACTATAGAAAGATGTTAGTTGATATTGAATGACATTAACTAGGCAGATATAATATGAATGTCAAAAAATAGGCTTATAATTGCAAAAAGTTGGTCGATATAGCACATGAAATAAAAAGGTCTAAAATAAAAATTATTATATTGGCTTATGTCATAAGATATATGGAAACTAACATGACTAATTAGGGAAAGGATGTAAAGAGGTAAGTATAAATATAAATATTGTAAACCGTAGTATGAATGATATGATAATGACAAAGGTAGTAACCTCTCTCATAAATCATCATAATCCTTCCCATCCCTTTATTTGTTCACCCTTTAAGGTGTGCACTCAAGGATATCAATGATATATAAGTCACTATAACATTAATTGTCATTAAACGATAAAGTGAAAAATATTGTGTATACATATTACCCACTCGAAGCTCATCATTTGTCACAATAGTGTAGCATGAGATGGTGTTTTGGGAAAGAACATCTCAAACCAATAATTGATTTAGCTAAAATGAAATGTGGGAATAAATAAAAGTAAATAAAATAAAAATGTGTACCTTTAATTAAAATTTTATCATTAAAGGCTACATGTGCCATTGATAATTTAAAGGTGCCCAATGTACATAACATGAGGTGAACATGAAAATTAATCTAAATTTCCTTTTTCTTTATAAAAATGTTATATTAGAACCTAAAAATTGTCTATAAATATTATTTTAGTTCATGAAAGTGGCCTATAGAAAAAAAGATATGGGTGAAATATGAATGGAATCTTGTGGTGAATAACTAAAAGATAGAAAATCTAAAAATATAAGGGTTATGATGTAATGTGATGTATGAATTATTATTTTTTAGAAAATTTGAGAAAATGCATTTTGAAAAATAACAATAAATAAGTGAATAAAATGGCATCCTAAGTAATTAGAGGGACAAATAAAATATGTCAAAATGATGAAGTAAATGATGAAATGTAAAACACACAAAAAAAATATGAAATATGTAAAACACCATAAGAAAATGAGACATTGGTGTAAAAACTCCAGTAAATATATATAATTAAATTAAATATAAATTAATTAAAAATAAAAAAATATATGTAAGTAAATTTAATTTCATCTCATGTCAAACAAACATATAAAAACATAAGGTACAAAAAAATTGAACCATGTAATTCAAAATTTAAGACATACATGTTAATTAAAACATAAATAAAAACATGGAAGTATGAAAAATGTCATAGTTTAGATAAGTGAAGTCCAAAAAAGTGGAACAAAAACATGATAGATAAATGATTAAAAAGACCCTCTAAACAATGACTACTCAAACTTAGTGCTTGTTCTAAAATGTGATGTAAGAGAACATAACCACCTAGTGACATGAATATGATTATAATGAGATGGTGGGGGAATCAATTGTGAAATATGTTTGTGAGGAATGGATTGGTCTTATCTGAGTTCTAAAAATGAAAATCAAAAACTAAGCCAAGAGGAATAATTAAATTCAACCTAAAGGGTATTTTAATGAGTGAAAACTGTAGACCTATGAGATAAAACAATGGTTGAATGAAATAAGATGGATGTTTACAAGGAGTGGCCTAGTTAGATTTCCATGGTATTATATTGAAAAAACATAAATAGAAATATAAGCTAGATAGGTTTATATATGTGATCAAGTATGTGATAAAAAAAATGGATACCCATTAAGTAAATATTAAGGATAATTCGATGTAAATAGGCAATTAAAGGAACCAAATAAGTGATTTGGAAATACTTAGTAGGAATGAGACATATTAAAAAAGTGGTCAAGGTTAGGAAATATAAAATCCAACTATTAAATACAAATATTGAGTTAATAGGTGATGTACATAGATCATCCCATGAAGTATATTATGCATGAAAAATAAAAGGATCATACCTTCTAAAAACGTGTTCCTTTCTTCTTTGGACCCCTTATAATTTTTTCATCATAATGTGAAGATTGGGTACTTGTGTGAAAAGATAGGTGACACTAATATGTAGTAATATATTATGATTTAATAATATAATATACCTTTTACCCCAATCTAATGGCCTACCACACCCAAATGGAACTCTATTCTATCAAGAGGCTATCTATAGGTTTTGAGATTTGAAAAATATAGGACATGTGCCAAAAATAGATCATGTATTTTGGTGTGAATTGAATTTTAATAAAGAATTATCTTTTGATTTTATTTTTCTAGTAATTCTTTTAGATTTTTATATTCCACCTCCGTAGGGATTCATAAAACTAAACATGGATGAAATAATTATATAACACAATAGATCTTACACTTGGATATTATAATGGATAACATAAAACCCATGGTGTCTAAAGACTCCTAAACTTGCCTGAATGTAAGTGTGAAATCTTAAAACTAACCTACATGTGCCTAAATTAAAAAGAAATAAAGGAAATATGGGGATTTTATAAGATCCATCCATTTAATAATAACTATATAATTAGGAATATTATCATATATAATCATAATGATGGGGAATAATTATTCAAAATGGATTATATTATGATATGATAATTATGTCACTAAGCAAGTCATAATAACCTACAAGTGATATAACACCAACATCAATGAAATTTGTAATCATTCCAAAAGATGGGCAAAATAAGTGGTCATCCCAAAGAGAGGGAAATTAATTTGTCATCCCAAAAGAGGTGGAAGTAAATAGAGGCCAAAGAATTATAAAGAGACTAAGGTGAGGAATTATAAAAATGTGAAAAATGTGCCAGCAATAAAAACATGAAGGTGCTACCTAAACTCTAAAATATAAATAAAGGTCAAACATTAAAATAATAAGGAACCAAAAATAGGAAAATGGTGTAATTAGTCATATAAAAGTGGAAGGTGATACCTAATATCCACTAAGGAAATAAACAAAATCAAAATACCCAGGAACTAATGGTGAAAGTTAAATAATCCCAAAAAATGGGGAAAGTAAATAAAATGTAATAAAGCTGAGATACATAATACAAAATAACAATAAAAATATATGTTAATGAAAATATTAAAGAAGTGTATGTGTTATGCATAAGGAGTCATAAAAATTATATTGAAGATCAATGTGGTGATGAAGATAAAGAGGTGAAAGGATATTGATGGGTACTTCTTAATAAGGATGAAGTATTAAAAGGACAATGTAATGAGTATGAGAATTGTGATATGCCCCAAAATTATGTATAAAATCAAGGATATGCATAACATGGTGTCTCAAAGGCTGATATATAGGTAGTTTAAGGTGTGCAAATATGTGTAGTATAAAATACATGGGCATATCAATATGCCCAAATGTGTGTGAAAATAGGAGGATGTGCATCATAATATTCCCAATCTTGTGGGATATATGTGGATTGGAGTTAACCTCAAAATCAATAGGCTTATGAGTGATGTAAAAATATGTATAAGTCTAATTTATAGCAAGAAATGTGGCATCTCATGAAATCTTTAGATCTTTTGGAGGTGATTGAAAATTATAATATACATTATCATCTAGGACAATACATTATAGGAAAACAATATTGAATTTGACTATATCAGTCAAGTAGATATAGTATACTAAAACATGATAGAAATAGATTGTATCATACAAGTTGATATACTCTAATGAGATAAAACGAACTGCATCGACCTAGTCAATATAATATAGTGAAAGAGGATTATAATGAACTATATTAGCCAAGTTGATGTGGTCTAGTAAAAAAAATATTGTATGAATTATATATATATATATATATATATATATATAGTCTAATGAATCAAAATAATCTAGTGAGATATGACTAAAATTCATTGTAACAACCTAGTTGATATAGTCTAATGGAATAGATTGAATTGTATTGGGTCATTCTTGGTCATGGATATTGTAGTTAACTATAAATTAATTACTTACATAAACATATTTTTTTCATGGCCAATATAATTTATTGTAATTTAAATAACTATATTGACACATTTTATGTCATGGATGATATAATTATATATATATGTGATTGAATTGTATCAAAACATTTTGGGTCATGTCTGATGTATTTTACTAGAAATGGCTAAAATTGAATAATATCAGGTTGATTTATATAGTCTTACATAAGTGATTTTTGTAGATAAGAAGAACTATGATAGTTATGACAATTCATGCAAGCTCAAGGATAAGAATCATCTATAATGTGTCAAGTGGTAGGTATTTTAATTATGATGTTTTTGTGTGCATGTGACCTAAAATGTTGAGGATAGAAAATTTTGACCACCTTATTGAATTTGTTTATGTTGGTTATATTTTTTAATTGTTGAAAGGAAGATTAAATGTGACTTGGACAACATTAGCAGATGTTTTAAAATTAGGAAGAGGTATAGATTTATCATTAGGTAGTTGATGTTGACGTGATTGTAACTTTTTATATTAGTCTTGAGATATGTTAATATATTTTTGAAAACATTTGTGTATAAGAGTTTAAATATTTAAATGTAGACAAAACAAGGAGGTAATAATAAATCGTTGAATGTCATGAGAATTTGATAATGAGCTATTATATCATGTGACCAACAAAAATTAGCAAGATATTACCATTTTTTAGGAGGTTTGAAAGAGTAAAATATCACGAGTTTATGAGGCATATTTTTATTGAGTTCATGGAGACCAAGGAAGGGTTGGAAGTGGTTTTTATACTTGGTTTGGAAGTTCCCTTGTTAGGTTGTCGGGGAGACTTTGTTTAAGATGTAGTATAAATGACATTAGGTTATAATTCCCTATGAGATTATTCAAATTGACCCATAATAAAGTCTTGAGTTTTTTATCAGTCTAGGTCTTCTTTTAAATTGTTAGGTTAAACATCCTAAATTTTTATTAAAGATGGGATTTGAGATCAATAACAAAGAGTTGGAAAATATTATCTTCCCTCATGTTATGGTCCAGTTTATGAGATAGATACTTCCATTATTTAATGAAAGTGTGGGAAGATCCGTCGAGGAGTCTATTAGCATTCATTAAATTAGTAAGGATACTTTTGATAAGATTATTATTTTTTAATTTTTTAACTAGAGCATTGACTAAATCTTCTAGTTGCGTAATGTAATTTCTAGGAAGTTGATTTTACCAAAATCTCTAGTAAATGTTTAGGCTATAAGTTTGGTAGTAGTAATGGTATTAGTTTGAAACCTTTCCGTATTAATATTTATTAATATTTTAAGGAATATATTAATATTTTTAGTCCCATCATATATGATAGTTGGATAGATGTTTCCAATGTATATGAAGTTAATGAAGGAAGATAAAGTTTTACTTTGAAGATGTTGAAGAATTTTTATCAAATTTAAGGTTGATGGATAATATTCCCATTATAATTTATAAGATTAGGAAAAAAATTATTTGGTTGAGTCATGAGGAATTTAGGTTTAATATCCATTTACGAAACTTGGTTTTTCATTTGGAGTATTTGAGAGTTACTGGAATCTTGCATAAGAGTTATTTTTTGGACCATTTGTGCAAGGACTTATGTTATATCTATAGGTGGAGTAGGATTGTAAGTATTATAATTGGAAGGTGGGGGATTACCAATAGTAGTCTTGGGGGTAAGCTTCCAAATACTAGTTATGATTACCCCAACTATAATAGAGGATGAAAGAAGATTGATTTCAACCATATTACATTGTGTTGGGATAATAGTTGGTGTTATGTTTATATTAATGTAAAAAAAGGATTGTGAACATTAATTTTAATAGGTGGAACATAATGTGACATTACAACTATTTATAAGGATTTGTTGATCAGTGTATATAATATGTATTTATAAGGTGCAAAAATAATATAAGGTGTATGAGTAGTATAGTTGTCATGATTTTGGTTTTGAGATTTTTCTAGATCTACAATGTGGTATGAGGTAGATAAAGAGAAGAAATGAAACCTAAGAATTTTCCTTCTAGGGTGGAGGTGGGAGGGATAAAAAGAGAAACCCATTTATAATCTAAATGCTTTGAAAATTTCTAAAAATTACCATGAGAGGGAATATCATGATGATAAATGGGTTGTAAGGTTGATGATTAGTGTTTAATTATAAAAAATGCATGGTATTAGCTAGGAAAATTTAGCTATTTTTTATGTCTAGATAAATATAGTATATCAACAAATCCAATGTAGCCAAATGAAAAAATTAGAATGTATCAAGTTGGTTGATATAATTTGGAAAAAAGAAAGTGCTAGTGGTGGTTTATAATTTTTTTCACTCAACATACCCCACTCTCAAGTTTTTTTTGAATAGGGATCCATTTTAGCCTAAAAATAACTAGTTATGATGAGGAAGACATTTATTAGTATTCATAAGTTTTAATAGGATGAGATTTCCCAAAGTCCTTATGTTCAAGTTTTTTATTTATAATATGTTCATTCTAATATTAGTGAAAATTACATTTTCATATTTATCCAATTTTTCAATGCCTATTTTATTTTTATAATTTTTCTAAGTATGTAGGTTCTCTAAAATTTCACCAAGTACAATTCCATTCAATGTTTAATTCATTGATTATTTCCACTAAAATTTTCATTGGTGTTTTTTTATTTAGTGCTTTCCTCTATCATTTACCTTCAACATTTTTTTCATCAAAACTTCTACAAATTTTTTACCTTCGTCTATGTTTACACTTAGATCTTTTAAAATTAGTGCCAATCAGTGATAGCCTACTAACCCATATCTATTTAAAAACTTAGAAACTTTTAAAATACTTTGGGGAAAGTAGAGTCTTGTTATGATTACATATGTCATAATATCACTCACCCAACAACCTATAGGATAAAATTTTCAATATATGGAAGTTCTAGATAATACGATCAATGACAATCATCTAAGTGTCATAATCTTACAAGTCCACTACCATAAAAAAGGTTTGATAAATGTTAATTATTATAGGACAACAAATTATAATAATGATGACATGTGTTAACATTTTATTCACTCATATCCTACACAAATATTATATAGGGAATGATACTCTTGGGGAAATCAATATCATGGGATTTTGACAAGTGTCATAATCTTGCAAGCTCAAAATAGTAAAAATTAAGGAACAAGACAAAAATATATTGATAGGAAATAAGATGGTCAAATTTAACCACATATACCAAAAATGACATGGATTATGGGTAATAAAGACACAATTATTCTTGAAGAAGTAGGATGATGATAAGTATCAATTGGTAATGATAGAACACCTATCATAAAATAGGGAAAAACTACATGCTAGCATGGTTTAAAAAAGGTAACACTTTACTATCCAAATTCAAAATATGAAAATATACAAAAATAAAGGATGAAAAAGGCCATTGATGCCATTAATATGCATTAATTAGTTAACTAAATTAATTCAATTTAGTAGGGCTAGTGAATCTAATAGGTGATATATGTAATGAACCAAGTCAATTGTAATTACAACGCCATCAAGTTAATATTTGTAAATACAAATTTAATGTTTATCCTAACTGAATAAACTCCAAATTTATAGATAACTAGATATTAAGTGCATAACCATAGATTCTACATCATGCCTTACATCTTCCCCCTCTGCATATTCAATTTTAGGGTATAAATAGTACACTAATACAAAGTTTGATGAGGTTGCTCTCAATAGAAAATTCAAGCACAACTAAAGTATATGGGATTAGGTTGAGGTAAAATATCCTTATATCATAAGTAAAAACTATTAGCCTTTATGTGAAGATATGAATAGGATAGGTTGTAATTACAACTAGTTATCTTACATAATGTGGTGTAAAAACTAGAGGTAATGCCCTACATTGACCTGGTCTATAATTCATTTGAAAATGACAAAATTTATGCAAAAGTTTTTCATTTTCATCAATGAAACACATCCATGGCATATGTTAATGGGAATAACTTTTAAAAATATTATTTAATCCCTGGACCCAAAGTGCCTTATAACCAATCCCTAGTCAAAAATTATATGTCTACAAATAATGTAACTAATACATTTCATGAATGGGCAAGCACCCACCTTCATAGTCAAAGGGATCACCTCTAATATTTTTTTTATTATTTCCAAGCTAGGGATTAGAATTATCATGGATTTGTTAAAGAGAATTTATGGTTTCCCAATCATAACCTACATCAATGACATTTGGATTCACCTACTAGACACTATTCCCACCTCCCCCAAGATCATTATCATAAGAGAAATAATTAATGCTAATTTGATCCATTAAGTTAGTATCTTAGACCACTAGATGCATGGAAACTTCAATATATTGTCTTATCTGGTAAATGTTATAATTGGGACATTCCACTCATATTTAAAGGAACCTTAAGAACCATTCTCTGAGTATCCCAAGAATTAATTTTTTGATGAATTTAATATTATTGATCCCACTCTAGGCCTTTCTCCACTAATTACTAGGCTATAAAACTTGTGGTAGAGTTTCCTGAATCACTCACAATCAAGTTTTATTTAAATTGATCCTTTCGAGAATTTTCTTGCATTGATTTACCTTTTATATTTATTGATTGGTAATTTCATTATGGTTTGGGGACTACTATATCAAATTAAATATAGGAATATAGATTAATCACCCTATATCTTCACTATATCATGTTTATCTAGAAAAATTAAAAAACCATTAAGATGTCAATTTTGTGTTTGTCTTCAAGAGAATGTCATCATTGACTAAATAGTTTTACCCAACTTAACCAAACTCAAAAAGAATTATAAAAAATATGATAGCTAAAAATTTGAAAATTATTTATAAGCATAATCTAAATCCATAAATTACTTACAGTATTTATGCACCATAAGCATCATTTGATCTACCTACATACATGCCTTTGGTTCTTCATTCTTTTGGGCAACAGGAGAACCTATAGGGAAAAATAGTTGGAGAAGACAAAAATAGAATATAAAATGAGGTTAGATTAAAACTGAGAAAGTGGGAAAAATAGGAAAGAAAACTAAACTAACAACAAAATAGGAAAATAAATGAAAATTAATGTAGGAAAGGGAAAGACAAGGTATTTATAGGAACTTGGTGGGCTAATTCAAGCTTAGAATTTTTTTTATGAACTACCCATTGATAGGAAATGGGATTTTATTTCTAGTTAGACACCTAAGGTGGAATGCATTCTTGTCCAGGTTTTTAGAGATTCCATATGGACCCAACCACAAGGCATTAAACTAGCCATTTTATGACTTTTTCTCATGAACTTTGTACTAGAGGAGGACAAGGTCAGAGATTTTGAAGGCTTTCAACTTGTCTCACTTTTCAAAACATTATTTGATGATTTCCTAGTATTTGTTCAAATGTGATAAGGCTACATCATGTCTTTCCTATAATTACACTAGATTAAGTAAGCGAGCTTCTACATTATCATCTATTTATAGGTGATATCTCAAGAACTTTAACATAAGGAATCTTAGGTTAACTAGGAAAATGTGGTCTTGGCCATAAAATAGATGATAAGGTGATGTTCATAGGGTAGATTTGAATCCAGTACTATTAGACCATAAAGTAAATTTTAACATATTATTCTAGTCCCTAGAGATTTTTTCTAAGCTTTTATTAATCACATTAAGTAAATTTCTATTAGTTGATTCTACTACCCCATTATCTAACAGATAATAATTAGGATAGAACTTTAGTATTACTTGGTTTTCATAAAACCATTTTAAAAGTTGAAGATATTAGAAATCCAAACCATTATCACATACTAGACTAGTAGGCATCTCAAACCTGGTGATGATTTATTCATCAAAGAAGTTGATTACAATGTCTATTATATCATTATTACATACTATAGATTTAGTCTAACGTGTATAGTAATCACTTACCATAAGTATGAAATTGTGTCTCAATAATGAGTTAGAATTGATGACACCAATGAAGTCACACCCCCACTTCGTAAATGGTCAGACCTCAATAACCAACTATAGTGGCATAGTGGGGGTATACTCTCTATGCATGGAAACCTAAAATATATAGAAGTTCCTAATGTGAGTATATGCATCATTAAAGATATGCAACCAATATTAACTTACCCTAAGTATATGATGAAATATTACACTTTATAACCCATGAGTAGTACCATATTTTCTATGAAAATCATAAAGTACTCCAACTAATTCTTGCTTGTTTAGGCATATTAGGTATACACATTCATGATTAATCCTATAGAGTATGCCTGATATCATCATAAAGTTGTTACTTTTGAGATGTAAATATCTTATCTATGTTAAATTAAAGTGCTTGGCCATTCATTTTTTACCAAATAACAGACCACATGTTGATATCAGTCATCATAAGTGATATCTTGTATTATGTATTGCTAGAAAATGATTTGCATATATACTTTAGCCATTGACTTACTGATCCCTTAACCTATTATGATCCTCATTGGTTTTAACTCAAGGTAAAATTCTTGTATAATATCTATATACTTTCCCCTTATTTCACCTATCTCATTTTATATTAACATAGCTTTAAATATTGGGTCAAGCACCAATACAAACATCTTACTACATAGAATGTATTGCCTAAAATTCTATACCACCTCGATTAAATCAAAGGATTTATTGTCTATCATTTAATATCTCTATTCAAAATTGTAGAGTGGAGAGATCATGAATGAGACAAGTCTCTCATCTCCAAATCCTCCCTTCTATGTTAAAATAGTTGCACTAGAGCATTCTAAGGCAAATGAGTAGATGTAGAAGGGATTTTTATAATTAAGACTAATTATCATTAGTGTGTTTGTAATTGTTTTATTGATTTTTAAAAATTCCACCTATGCTTCAGTTATCTATTTAATTTTGGCATCTATACTAAATAAATTATTTAGTAGCTAGACTATCTTTTCAAATACAAAGATGAACTTCTAGATGAAGTTAATCTTGTTAAAGATGAAATTTAGTTCTTTTTAATTGTTGGGAAATTAAATATTTAGTATTAATTCTAAACTCTTTGGATATATAGATATGTCCCTTCTAAGATGGTGTAGCCAAGTAAATTGCCCTCTATTACTCTAAAAATGCACTTTTTTAGGTTTAAAGAGATTTCATTATCTCTACATCTCTGTAGAACTACCCTCAAGTATTTCACATGGTATTTTATGTTCTTGGATAAGATAACTAAATCATCCATGTATATCATGATGCATTTACTAATTATATCTTTGAATGCCATATCCATGGCATGTTAAAAGGTAACACCCACATTGATCAAGCTAAATGGTATCATTTTTTATTTAAATGGTTTGACTTAGTTGTAAACAATGTCTTAATTTGATCTTTGTAGTTCACCATTACCTAGTTATATTTTGAGTACCTATACAAGAATGACATCAACCATGAGTCATTCACTACTTTTATAACTTCATCTAGTAAAGCTAACATGTAATTATTCCTTTTTGAGGCTTTATTCAAATTATGAAAGTCAACACATGGCCTTAATTCTCCAATTTTCTTCTTAATATACATCAAATTAGCCAACCATATGGAGTGTTTAACATGGAAAATTATCCTTCTTGGATCAATTTTTATATCTCTTTAAATATCAATGGTTATAATAGTGTATTGATTCGGCTTTACCTTTGTCAAAATAGCTTGACCCCTAGCTTGAGGTGAATGGTATCTATGAGAATAAATTTATTAAACACTTTTAGGTCCTCATAAATGCACATAATAACATCCCTAAAATCCTTTAAGGCTTGAACAAAGCCTTTTTCTCCTCTTCAATGTATGTCATGCCTATATGTACATTCCTTGACTCGTCAACATTGCCTAGATTACAATGTTATTATAACATACCTTTGATGGGGATTAATTTTATTTCTAACCCTAGTAATCAATATCAAATAATAATTCTACTAAAACCATGCCCTTAGGTTTACTATTAGTTTTGAATTTGATAATCCCTTCCTTGTCCACTTCAAATTATTCCATGTAATCTTCATCTATGATATATGATTGAAACACATCAGTGTTGGTGATGAATTAGATGATGTGTTGATCATCATTAAACACTTGTAAGTTTTAGACATTCTAAAAAATGTAAGGAATGAATCATAACTCCACAAAGAACCTTCTTATCCTAGAGTCAACAATAGGCTCAATATTATTATAATTTGTAGCTAATGCATCCATTATGTAATTATTTATATGAGGTAGTGTCTAAGTATTAAATGTATTGAAATATTCTAACAAGTTCCAAACTCACCTGTTATACCTAGACAAATGCTTGTCATTACAATCATACTAACTATTAACATTCTTAACCACCAATTTAGAATCAACAAACACTTTCAGGTTATTAACCTTATTATTTAGTATGAACAAGAGACCATGAAATAATGAACCATACTTGGAAATGTTATTGATGTAAATGAATTATAGGTAAAAATCAACCAAGTATGATTTCCCTCTTGGATTTAGAAGTTATATTCCTAAACCAAATCCTTTATTAGATTTAGAACCATTAAATTTCAGTATTCACATATGCTTTTTGGTTATATACTTTGAATTTTTATGAGGGTCTTTTGACATGCTAATGTAAGTAGGGGTTGTTAGTCCTTTCTATATACACATAATATTTTCAATCTTTTATCACTTATTGATGCTCTTTATCTTCTAAGAACTCATCAAAACTCAATATGTCTAAGTGCGCACCTTAAGGGGTGCACCAAAATAGGGGTGGAAATACCATTGGTGCTTTGTAGAATGATATTCCCTTTTACCACTTGTTATCTACACACTTGTCTCCTAAAAACCATATCCGTAATCCTATTTTTCTCTATCGCTTACTCTTTAGTCATTTCACACCTTTTGTCCCCCATTTCCTAAGCCTTAAACCCCTTTCAACTATATAGAGTACTAGGTTGATTGGGTCAAACCTATATTATTTTGTGTAAAATTAATTTAGGGTATAGGTCAGGTCTTGTCTAACCTAGCTTATGACCTAGTGAATTTTTATCCATAACAATACTAGGTTGACTAAGTCAACCTTTTTAGCCAAATTTTTTGAAAGGGCTTAAGGCAAGATCTACCTATATATACAAGATCATTTTTACATTATTAGAGAAGAGAATAAGAATTAAGAGATATTGGAAATATTCCTATCTACCATTATACTTCAGGAAAAAACCTAGGGTTTCATACTTTCTTTGGAGATATAGATATTATCTTTTGGAAAAGTCTTTTAGATGCATTGATAGGTTGTGTAGCCTAGAGATAATTTATACTTGTCATCCTTACATACCACAAAAACCTCTTGTAAATCACTTTGGGCAAGGGAGAGATTGAGGCTTGGTGGGTTCATCTTCAAAGGTAAGTATTCCTAACTTTGTTCCTCATTTGTAAGAGTATATAGATATGCATTTTCACTTCTCTTCCATCCATTGGGATTATATATAAATTGTTGCTAGTAGATGTCTTTTATGCATGTCTGATTTTGTTATTTATTACCCTCACTTTGTTCCACATGCTCTATTTAGAATTATATTAGACTTTACTTTACTTGTTATTAGTTTAGTGAATATAAAAATATAAGGCTCAGATAGACTTATTACATTATTGTGATTGACTAGAGGCTTTGGAACCCTCCCTATTATTATTATTTATTATGATAAGATATCCCTTAATTAGGTCTAGTGGATCCCCATATTGGTTATGTTCCCAATCATCTAATGTATCCCCAATTAGAACTGTAATTATGATCCATCTTCTTTGAGTTAGGATTGATTTATAGACATGATAAATTTTTTATTGTATACATTCTAGTGAACCTGACATGAATCCAAACCTTGTAGGTTTTATTTCATATTTTTCTAATTTATATCATTTTATTTATTATTATTTTTAATTTTCAATACTAGGTCGATAGTGTTGGTATAGTTTATAACTTCTATGTGTTGGTCTAACACACATTCTCATTAAAAAAGGTCTATTCTATTTGTGCAGGTATTTATTAGATATAGGCTACTGGGTTGAATAGGCCAACATAGTATAGGTTTTCACTTCTATATAGGCTAATAGGTTTACCCTATTGATATAGTACACTTCCAAACTCCCATAAAATATACTAGGTCAGCATTTTCGGTGTAGTATTCTTCATAGGTTTTAGAAAATAGGGAACTATAGAAGTAGGTCAACCCAGTTGACACAATTAGCAAAATTTATAAGTAAAAATCGAATAATATCATGTTCCTCTATATCTTCCAACCCACCAGTGTTCCTTTCTCTCTTTCTCTATCATCTATGTTATTCATTACAATTTTATTTTTCACTATTTGTAGTCTTTAGAACTACCCTTAAACAACAAACTAGGTTGATATTGTCAACCTAGTTCTGTATTCTATTTTCTATCTAAAAGACTAGGTTGACATTGTTGACATAGTTCTTAAAAGACCCTTGCTTCATTAGTACAATAGTGACACTGTCAATTTTGTACTATAATCCCTACATAAACTATCATCTGAAATGATATTATACTATGTTTCAAAGTTAAAATTAGCACTTATATGATAGTAATTACTTCACATTTTCATTTTTAGTTGATTGCATGCTTAAAATATATCACATAGTCTAGTTAGGTATTTTTTCAATATACCATTTATTTTCATTATTTTTCTCTTTCTTTAACACACTAATAAATCACATAATCTTAAAATAGATTTAAACAATTGCCTACCCAAGGCCTACCTACATGTATTTCATCACCAAGGGGGAACCCAACTTGGTTTTATGGCCAATTATAAATACATGGTTAATGATATATATTGGTAAAGCAACTAAAACCCCTATAGATATGGTGTGTGAAGTGACGGGGTAAGCCCCAATACGAAGCTAGTAACATTACCAACATAGGCCTGAAATATATTGAAACCATCCATAGATTGATTTATATTTCCTTACAACCAACTTCTATGACACTTAAAATCATACTCAATAATCTAATAACCTTTACTATGACCACTTAGTTAACATTTACTTTCCAAGTTGACTACTTTCTCTTTGCTCAATTATATATTGTATTGCAAAAACTTTTTATTGGCCCATGTTAATGCAAGGTTTTGTGTTGTGTGCCTCAATTAGATCATCCTCATTGACCCAATTGATTATGTGTTTCCTTTCATTTCTTTCTTTCAAAAGTAATTTTAATTTTCTTTAATTCATTATATTATCATTCTCTTTGACATATTATCTTATAGGCTATCTATTTATCCTGCCTATAGTGCTAAGTTGACCCTATCGACATAGTATTCTTTTATACCTCCCAAGATATAGTACTAGGTTGCACCTATTGACTTTGTATCATTATCTTCATATTTTTTATCCTAGGTTATAGTATTAGGTTATCTTCATTATCTTCATATTTTATATCATATTTTAGACCCTATTTTTAGTACTAGATTGACCCAATTGAATCTATACTCTTATTTACCTCTATATATTTCCTTGGAAGAATATGAGTTGAATTTAATGGATATGATGATTATTACAAACCCTCATAGATTATTTCATAAATAGCTTATGGATCATATTCTGAATGAGATTAATGTTCAGATAGCCACTCACACAATAAAATATAGGACCCCTCCTCATTAATATTCAATTTAAAACCATCTCTTCTCACTTGGATATCAACACAAATTATATTATACACCTAAAATGATCTTCTTTTGAATTTTCTCAACATCGAGGAAATGACCCTTCTACCATTTACCATCTCATGATAAGTGGTAAAACTAAAGAGCCTCATTCACCTTCTCACACATTCTGACATATATTTGGGGATACTAAAATATTATTTTCTTATCCTCTTCCATCTATTTTTATGCCTTATTATACCATGACTTCTTCTTCTTTGACTTCCTCTACCTATTGACCAAAGTTGACCTTATAAGTCAAATTGGGACCCCTATAGGAAAAAAAATATCTTGAAATGGTTATATGGAAATTAATATTATGTAATAGGGTGTATTATATGGTAATTTACTTCATTTAAATTTTAATTATTCTTGTTCATTAGTCTTATTAGTAAATATGTCATTTTGAGTCATTTTAGGGGTCAAAATAAAGCATTTAATGACTTGTATGACTTGAGAAGGAAATTTGAAGTTTTCAAGGAATCCTTTCATGCCCCATGTGTCATTTTATGTCTTATGTAACTATTAATCCTTAAAAAATTGTAGGTTATTCAAAAAAGGAGGTAGTTTTCTTGAAAACATGACAATTTAATGAGATGTATAGAATTGTGTGGCCTCATATAGTTTAAAACATTTAAAGATGTCCATTGGTATTCCATAAACTTACTTAAATGATTATTTTGATCAAAAACTTAAAAAAATGAATAAAACCACTTATCTCTCCTTCCACTAGGCTTGGCAATCAAAATTAGTCTTTAGGTTTGTACTTGGTACAGATATAAATAGATGTTTTAATAAAAGTGATATTAAGGGTGTATTGTATACTAATTAAAATTCCATTTTATGTTTGTTTTTAGAGGAAAGGTGACGTGAGATTTATCAACCATTTCTAAGAAAGTAGACTATCTAGTTTACATACATACATACATACATACATAGATATATACATACATACATACATACATACATACATATATATCTGTGTGTGTGTGTGTGTGTGTGTGTGTGTGTGTGTGTGTGTGTGTGTGTGTGTGTGTGTGTGTGTGTGTGTGTGTGTGTGTGTGTGTGTGTGTGCATGCATGCATGTATGTATGTATGTATGTATATCGAGATTGATTACATAGGTATTTTACTCTCATACCACATGTTACCCATCCTCTTTAATGTAAATTTTTTAGTTTATTTAAGGAGCTAATCACCTTAGTTTTGCAAATTGGTCCCACTCTATGTTGTTGGCAGGTTTCCCATTCTACTTTTTACAATATAGTTACTTGGATTTATTATATTACCCATCCTCTTTAATGTAAATTTTTTAGTTTATTTAAGGAGCTAATCACCTTAGTTTTGCAAAATGGTCCCATTCTATGTTGTTGGTAGGTTTTCCATTCTATTTTTTACAATATATTTACTTGCATTTATTATATAAATATTTTAATCCAAGTAACTATATTATAAAAAATAGAATGGGACCAATTTACAAAACTAAGGTGATTAGCTCCTTAAATAAACTAAGAAATTGAAAAAAAGGATGGGTAACATGTGGTATGAGAGTAAAATACCTATGTAATCAATCTCAATATACATACATACATACTATTGATGTCGAAGATTGCACCCTTGGAAGGAGGCCGAGCTCTTGCCTTCTCCTCGCAACTATGGAAACTCCCCTCTCACCTGTGGGACTATCGAAGTTGGAGGGGAGAGTCTCTAGATAAGGGCTAGCTCCCATTGATGCATCATGTTCATTCCAGCAAGTGCAAATACATACATACATATATATATATATAATGGGGGGGATGAAAAGGGAGAGAGATTGTAGGAAAATAAACTACTTTAAAGAAGTGATGCACCAAAATGAAATGACCTTCTCACATACACTCTTGAAACCAGATGAATGCACACATACACTTCACACTTGGCAGAAGGACTAGACTGCAAAAGCTTGATAGGGAGGTTTTAATGAAAACACAAAGAATAGAGGTTTACCAAAGGTGCTATGAGAGGCACACTAAAAGGTAATTTCTCTATTTCTGCACCCCAAATAGAACTCTCCTCCTATTAACTATAGAGATGGCACCTTGTAGACAATAGGTATGCTGGTGTTGAACCTGTGAAAGCATCAAGAAACAATGACTGAACACAAACAAACACTCAAGACATACTCATAAATGTCTATCCAAGATAGAGGTAAAAATGAGTTTATTTATTTTGGTGAAATTTTGCCAGGGCTACGCATTACAAATGTGGAAGATATTTCTCAAATGACAAGTCTTCAATATATAGGGGAAGAAAGGAAGCCCATTTGGTGCTCCTTTTTTACAAGTGGCCTATTGCATCCTCTCATTGGGAAGAGCAAGTCACTAAAAACATTAATGAACCATGCCCCTTATCTGCTTGCAGTCTACTTTTTAAAGGTTAATACATGGTTTTTCTACTCATTAATGTGAAATGGAGAAACCGGTTACACTGCTAGTTGTTTACATCCTCTAATGGTCAATTTATTAGCATTGTTTCACCTATTGGAGTTAATTCTCGAATCGGCACTCCCTCTTGCCACTTGGACTAACTACCTATTCATTCCATGCTTGTTACTTTGTCTTTTCCCTTTCTTGTCTCTTCTAGCTCCTTCGGCCCTCAGGGATGAACTTCTGGTGGGTCGCTGCATTCTAGGCTCTCATGGTTAGTACTCTCTCACTTTTGAAAGTAAACAACTATTTCACTTATGCTAATTTTGACATTCACACAGCCATCATTGGTTTGAAAACTAATGGCTAATTTGCTTTGTTAATTTTGATGGCCTCTGGGACATCTTCATCCCTATCAAAATGTCATCGGGTCCTTCACCGGATTTCTATGGCTTTGCTTTCCTCGACCCTTTATGCGGGTGCTCTTTTCCCTTTATTTCTTTTGAGCACCTTCTAGAAGGGAAGGTGACCCTCTAGCCCTTGAAAGTGTCCTTTGTATTCAACTGAGATTCCCCCATAAGGGCACTTACCCTTCAGGGTCCTTCGGTGGGTTGTTTGTTCCATCAGATACTTCATGGGTTCCTGTGGGCTTTGTGTATTTTTTGCGGACTTTTGTCCATGGACATTTTCCTATGGACAAAAAGTCCACTGAATTTTGTCCTAGCCTTTGCTTTGAAGTGCACCCAAATTCCTTCAAACTTTTTGTCTGAAGGAATTCCTTCAAACAAATTTTTTGAAGGAACTCGGGACTTATACAAATTTGAACTTAGACAAAATTGAACTTACCCGGTCCTTTTCCTTTGAAGCACCTACCCTCTGCAAGGGTATTTTGAACTTGAAGACTCCCCTTCAACCAAGGCCATACCCTTAAACCAAGCCATTGAACCAAAACGGTTCAATGATTCAATGGTTCAACCATTGCACACCGATGAACTTCTCCCTTTAAACCAAGCCTGATGAACCAAGCCCGTTGAACCAAAAATGGTTTAATGGTTCAATGTATGTTGAATCGAGATGTTGAACTTGAAGATGGAATTTTGAACAAAAGGTTGCTAAACCGCTTGAACCAGGCCATGAACCAAACTCATTGAACTTATGCAACCTAAAAATGATTGGCATTGAATAGCAAGGGAAGAAGGGGACCAAAATTTTTGCCTGTGGGAAAAATTGGTCAACAAATTGGTGACTCCCAAGGGAAGCATGACTGCTATGCTTGGAGACTAGTTGCCTTGTAGTCCATTGGGCACAGAGTTAGATGGCAACTTGGGAAAACCAATAATAAGTCTGATAAATCTAGAACCAGTCACGTAGATCTACCTCCAAGGAAATGAAAGCATAGAAGACTAAGAAAACTACTACTTGTGAAATAGCACTTAGGGAAAATAGGAAAGAAAATAAGGGAAAATATATACAAATGAAAGGAGACTCAGTGGCAATGCCTCAGATGTATCCCATTAACTATGATATTCAGTTCTTCACTATCCAACCTGGACAGTTGGAATGCATTATGCTACTTGCATTGAGTGGTTATGTATGAACCACTCCATAGGGCATCAAAATTTACATGCTTTATAGGATTAGCTTAGTCTTCATCCAATTTTAAGACAATGTCTTCTTTAGAGATCTTTTGACAAATATTTCTTATCGAAGTGTCTCTTCACTTACTGTTGGCGACTGGTCATAGAAGCCATAGCCCAATCCCTTGTCTCTTAAAGCTCCATTAGCTCGCACAACCTAACTTCCATGCTATTTCCTTCTTCTAATTATAGCTGGTGAGTGAGGTCTAATGCTAGAAATTCAAGCGAGATGGGAAGCCTAGCTTCCCTTCCATATATGAGCGTATATGGAGAATTTTTGATTTCTCTCTTTAGAGTGATTCGATCAGCCCATAGAGCTCTCTTTAGCTTGGCATGCCAAGTCTTCTAATTTTCTTTCATGGTCCTCTTTATGATTCTGATCAGATTTTTGTTGGTGAACTCAGCCAGACCATTCCCCTATAAGTAATAATTAGATGAAGTGCTGAGGTATATACCATACCTTAGTGCCTGTTCACTTGTTTTAGTTCCCAAAAAAGCTAAGGCATTATCTGAGATTATGGTGGCTGAGACCTCAAATCTTGTTACCAGGTCCTCATAAAACTCGAAGACCACACTTTCGTTTGCCTCCTTTAGAGAAATAGCCTCCACCCACCTTGTGAAATAGTCCATAACAGTCATGACCCATTTGTGTCTAGCACTAGAGGTAGGATTGATCATCCCTATGAAATACAAGCCCAACTGCATGAATGGTTGCTCTACTTGAATAGGCTGTAGAGGCATGGTAGCCAACAATTGCTTCCCATCAAAAAGTGCACACTTCTGGCACTTTCTTACCTAGGCATGGGTGTCCTTGAAAAGAGTAAGCTAGAAATAGCTAGCTCTCATTATCCTTACTATAGTAGCTCTAGGAGCGAAGTGACTACCTGCTAGCTCATTATGGAATTTAGACAGTACCTTATCAGCCTAATTTGAATCAATGCATCTTAGAATAACCTAAGAGAGATCCTTCCTAAACAATACTCCATCAACTCAAACATAAGGGAGAGACTGGAGCATGAAGTACCTTTTTTTGGTCCTATCAAGACCCTGTGGGCACTCACCAGTGAGAAAGAAATGCCTCAGGTCCAACATCTAATCCTTTATGACATTTGGTTCCTCTGTAGTGGAAGCATCATGAATTAGCAAGCTGTCTTCCCTTTTTTGCTTGAAGTATGTAGCAAGCTATTCGCATAGGCCTCTTCACCTCACTAGCTTGGTGATCTTGATGTCTATGTCATACTCCATCACTTTGGTGATCCACCCTGCTCATTTCTCATTTAGGTCTCGATTGTTCAAGAAATCCTTGATGCTAAGATGTGGGACCATGAGGTGAATCCTGCTATTAGACAACATATGCCTGAATTTCTTTAGGCTTTGCACTACTGCTAGGACTTGTTTCTCTACATATGTGTATCTATCTTTGAAATCCTCTAACCCTTGGCTAAAAAAATCAAGTGGTTGCTTGAGGTCATCACCATTTGCTTGGGTAAGCATGGCAGAGATCACCTCTTCATTACTAAAAGTGTAGAGGTTGAAGTCTTTTTTGAAGTTTGGGTTGATCAAAGTAGGAGCCTAGGTTATGGCTTGCTTGATGGATTCAAAGCTATCCTTTCTTTGTGTTGTCCACTTGAACTCATCACCCTTCCTTAGCATAGAGGTCAATTACTTGACTATCTATGCAAAACTTAGAATGAATCTCTGAATGAAATTTATCTTGCCAAACAAGCTCTGCAGGCCTTTCTTGTGCTTAGGTAGGGACATCTCCAAGATAGAATGAACTCTCTTAGGGTCAATGGATAAGCCTTCCTTGGACATGATGTGGCCAAGGAGTTTCCCCTCATGAACAATAAACATGCACTTCTTTGGATTAAGAGAGATGCCAAACTCCCTACACCTTTCATAAATCTACCTGAGCTGTTCTATGTGTTGGATCACCTCCCTGGAGAATACCATCACATCATCAAGGTATAATAGCACGTTGTTGTTTATCAAGCCTCCAAAAGCCATGTCCATGTCTCGTTGAAAGGTAGTGCCAACATTAGATTGCATGAATGGCATTTTTTTGTATGCAAATGTTTTGCATTTAGTGGTGAAGGCCATTTTGTGTTGGTCATAGCCTTGCACTAAAATTTGATTATACCCTAAATAACCATCTAGGAGGAAGAAATGCTCGCTACCAGTTACCTTCTAAAGGATCCACTCCATGCTTGGGAGGGGGTAATGGTATTTTAAAGAGACTTTATTTAGGTCTTTAAAATCGACACATAGCCTAATCTCTCCATTCTTCTTTCTAATAAGAACAAGGTTGGCCAGCAAAGAGGAATGTTTGATTGGAAATATAATTCTAGATTCAATCAATTTGGCTAGTTCCCTCTACATGAGGGGCTCAATCATTAGCTTGACGGGTCTCTGCTTTTACCTAACTGGCCTAGCACCTTCTTCTAATTTGATGGTGTGTTAGGTGAGTCTTGGGTCGAAACCCTTTAAATCACTGTAATCCCAAGCAAAGACATCAAAGAACTCATGACACATCAAAATGAAAGCCCACCTTTCTTAATTAGTGCAGACTTTTCTAAGTGCAAGTAGCTCATCCTTGAAGATCTCAACCTTTTTATAATTCTCCTATTTAGTTGTGATGAATGCCTTTTCATTTCTAAATTGGTCATCTCCATTGAATATGCTCTCAAGTGTGACCAAACATTTAAGGATCTTATTTTTCTTTAATTAAACAATCTGGTTACCATATTGTGACTACAACTTCACCTGGTTCTGTGTTGCAAACTTAGCTTCCTCCTTGAAGAAGAAAGCTATTTATTGGTCATTTTTGAAAACTTGTCAATTGTCAATGTTATCAGGGATAGAGGGTTGAACTACCACCTTCAAGTGGCCTCAACCATAGTCTCGACTTATTTTGCTTGAAACATCAAACTGGGCACCAATTACTGCTAACCTATCTGCTTGTTTGTTCTACTCTCTAGGAATGGAAGTGATATTGAAAGTGAGGAAATATTCCACCAAGTCCTAGACCCTATGTTTTTAGGACTTCAACAAGGAATTCTTGGTCAGATTTAGGCCTCTCACCTAATTTACAATTAGCTCACTATCTCCCAAAACTTGCAAATCCTTAATCCCTCTTTTTCTTACCCATTCTAGGCCATGAATAAGGGACTCATATTCTACAACATTGCTTGTGAAAGAGAAATTGAAATAGAAAACTAAAAAATACCTGTCCTTTGAAGGGGAGACTAACATCACCCCACCACTAGCTCCCAACCTACTTCTAGAACTATTGAAATATAGCTACCACAGGCCTAGGTCCTCTTGGCCTGCCTTCATTATATTTGGTATGAAGGCACCCTCTTCATGCATGTAATAAACTCCAAGGTATTCCTCCTCTATGAAATATTAATGATCATGTTTGAAGTTATAATTTCCCCACTCATCTAAGAGTAGGTATGTAACTCCTTCAAGAGCAGAAGACAGAGATTGGTCTATTTAGGACTCTTCTGGGTTGATAATGGTGTAACTAATATTCGTTGCCTTGGGTGAATATGGTTCTAGATGGTCCTTGTAGAGTGGCTCAAATTCAATTTTTACCTTGGTCTTATACTTGGTTTTAAAAACCAGATATGACTAATTCACTGCTAGATAGCCACCTATCTTTGATGCGAAGTCCCTAGACAAGCAAATTGTGAAATATGGAGGAACATCTGCTACCACTATATCATGGGGAATTGAGAAAGTTGGGAAAGCATGCAATGTCAAGCTTAAACCCTTCAAAATCCCAACTATTTTTCTAGGAGTCCTATCTAGCTATAGGACTTCTTTATTCATGTCTTCATATTTTAGTCCCATTTTGTTAGCTATGCACTTGGGCATCACTGAGGTACTAGCCCCACTGTCAATGATGCAAATGTGTACAAAGAAATCCCCTATGACCAAGGACACATAGAAAGGGGGAATTTTCTCTTCCTTTTTTACCTAACTTGAAGTGGAAGGTTGTCCATTCATCATCAAGACATTATCAGTATTCCCTGGGATAGCTTGTCAATCCAACTCATGCAATTCTTTCTTCAATACATCGTTCTATCTTGGAAGAGACAATGAATCCCATAAAGAGATGTTCACATGCATTTTATTCATCTGGTCCACTATATTGACATGGGGATTGCCTCCCTTCAAGCTTTCTTTAGGGTTGACTCCAACCTGAGCTGTAGGCTGAGGGGCTAAATGTGCAAACAACTGTCTGAAGTTTGGGGCCGTTGAAATGGAGTGCAATGGAGGAGGTGCTACTACCGCTTGAGTGGTAGCTTGGGATTCTCCAACTACTATTCTCTTGAATCTTGTGTTGGCTACAACATAGTTAGCCTGATTGTCTATAGCACCCACATAATTCACTAAATAAAATTCCCCTTCTAGATGATTCATGAGGGTAGAATCAGGATGGGCCTGATTGCTACTTGTGTTGGGTTGAGTTGGAGCCTCAAAAATTTGGGAATGAGTAGCTACTTGATTATGTGTAGTCTAGAAATAATTCATCTCATTTGTGTAAACAACCTATTCTTGACCATATCCCATAGTCAAACAACTTGGCTGCTCCTATATTAGATTGTTCTGAACTGGCACCATGACTTTAGATGATGAAGGGGGGCCTGAGTTGTAGTTTTTAAATAGTCTAGTCTGAGTGAGCTAACCCTATCCTTGATTATAGTTCTGAAAATGGGGTCTAGGGGTAAGACCATAATGTTGGTATCCCTGGTTCGGTCTGTTGCTTTGAGCTTGCTTTCTTTTAAGAGCTACAAGTTTGTTTGACATGCTCTATAACAAACTCTTAACTTCGTGAAGCTCATTGGATAAAACAGTATCTAGTTTCTCAATGTTAGGCAGAGGGGCTAACGTGGGAGCAATGGTCTGAATTGGAGGCAAAATTTTTGGGAAAAGTGGCATGTGAGGCCTAGGGGCTATTTTTCTAGCTTGTACTAAGCAATTTTTAGCTATTATGGCTATGTCATAAGCATTTGGTAGTATATGCCCTCCCATGGATTGGATCATCATAGCAATATCACTATTTAATGCTCTTAAATAATATAGGAAAGCATAGCTAGGATTCAGTCTTACCAGGATGGGAATTCTATCCCAAGTCTTTTGAAAATGCATGTTGAAATCTTGCATATACTCATGTGGAGCTCTCTTTATGGTCGTCAGCTACTCAACAAGTGAGAGGTCATCACTCTTCTCCCAAAAATGATCTGTTAACTATGTTCCCAATTCATTCCAAGAATGTATTGAATTTATAGGCAAGGTCTTATACCAGTCAAGAGCCTTGCCTTTGAGAGACAGTGCTAGCAATCTGATGGTGATATTTTCCTTTGTTACATTGTGAATATTGTAGAGGTTAGCAATATTCCTAATATGCTCAACGACTGTAATGGGCTCTGTCCATTGAAAGAAGGCACATTTTTTAGGGTTGTTCATAGAATTGGATCATAGCGTGGGAGATTTAAGGGGATCTGACCACAAAAAGCCACAAAAGGCAATGCCATAGCTGGGATGGGTTGTAACTGAGGCTCTGTTGTGTATGCATCCCTTACAATAGGTCTAGGAAGGTGGCTTATTGGATAAGGATGGGTCTTCTCAAATCGTAGTCTTTTTGTAGAGTTCAAAGGCAACTCAATGAAATTGAAAGGAATGCCTTTTGAAGCAGACCTTGTGGTGACTTTAGGCATAGAAAGTTAAGAAACTAGTCTTAATTGGAAAACTAAAGCTCTTATCAGTAGAGTCACCAAATGCTGGAAATCTTATATTATCTATGACAGGACCAACATCAATCCTAAAACCTTACTAAGTTGTCAAACTGTGTCTCACTGAGCATGCCAAAACTATTGACATTGAAGATTGCACCCTTGGCAGGAGGCTAAGCTCCTACCTTTTCCTCATAACTATGGAAACTCCCCTCTCACCTGTGGGACTGGTGAAGCTAGAGGGGAGAGTCTCTAGATAAGGGCTAGCTCCCTTTGATGCATCATGTTTGTTCCAGTAAGTGAATATATATATATATATATATATATATATATATATATATATATATATATATATATATATATATATATATATATATAATGGGGGGATGAAAAGGGAGAGAGATTGCAGGAAAACAAACTACTCTAAAGAGGTGATGCAACAAAATAAAATGACCTTCTCACATACACTCTTGAATCTAGAAGAATGCACACATACACTTCACACTTGGTAGAAGGACCAGACTACAAAATCTTGACAAGGAGGTTTTAATGAAAACATAGAGAATAGAGGTTTACCAAAGGTGCTATGAGAGGCACACTAAAAGGTAATTTATTTGTTTATGCACCCCAAATATAACTCTCCTCCTATAAACTATACAGATGGCACCTTGTAGACAACATGTATGTTGGTGTTGAACCTATGAAAGCATCAAGAAACAATGACTGAACACAAACAAACACTCAAGACAAACTCAAAAATGTCTATCCAAGATAGAGGTAAAAATTTGTTTATTGATTTTGGTGAAAGTTTACTAGGGATGTACCTTACAAATGTGGAAGATATTTCTTAAATGACAAGTCGTCAATATATATGGGAAGAAAGGAAGCCCATTTGGCACTCCTTTTTACAAGTGGTCTATTGCGTCCTCTCATTGGGAAGAGCAAGTCACTCAAAACATTAATGAACCATGCCCTTTATCTACTTGCAATTTGCTTTTTTAAGGTCAATACATGGTTTATCTACTCATTAATGTGAAATTGAGAAACCAGTTGCACTGCTAGTTGTTTACGTCCTCTAATCGTCAATTCGCTGGCACTGTTTCACATGCTAGAGTTAATTCTTGAATCATCACTCCCTCTTACCACTTGTACTAACTAATTATTCATTCCATGCTTGTCACTTTGTCTTTTTCTTTTTTTGTCTCTTCTAGCTCCTTCGGCTCTTGGGGGTGAACTTCTGGCAAGTCGCTGCATTTTGGGCTCTCATGTTTAGCGCTCTCTCACTTTTGAAAGCAAATGGCTATTTCACTTATGGTAATTTTTATGTTCACACAACTATCATTGGTTTGAAAACCAATGGCTAATTTCCTTTGTTAATTTTGATAGCCTCCGAGACATCCTCATCCTTGTCAAAATGTCATCGGGTCCTTCGCTGGCTTTTTATGGCTTTACTTTCCTCAGCCCTTTCTGTAGGCACTCTTTTCCCTTTGTTTCTTCTAAGCACCTTCCCAAAGGGAAGGTTACCCTTTAGCCCTTGAAAGTGTCCTTTTTATTTGGCTGAGAGTCCCCCATAACAGCACCTACCCTTCGGGGTCCTTTGGCGGGTTGTTTGTTCCATTAGATACCTCCAAGGTTCCCGTGGGCTTTGTGTATTTTTCATGGACTTTTGTTCATGGACATTTTCCTGTGGACAAAAAGTCCACATAATTTTGTCCTGGCCTTTGATTTGAAGTGCACCTAAATTCCTTCAGACTTTTTGTCTGAAGGAATTCCTTTAGACAAAAGTTTGAACGAATTTGGGACTTTTACAAATTTGAACTTAGACAAAATTAAACTTACCCAGTCCTTTTCCTTTGAAGTGCCTATCCTCCACAAGGGTATTTTAAACTTGAAGACTCCCCTTTAGCCAAGGGCATACCCTTGAACCAAGCCGTTGAACCAAAATGATTCAACGGTTCAATGGTTCAACCATTGCGCGTTGATGAACTAGTGAACCAAGGCTGATGAACTTCTCCCTTTGAAATAAGCCCGTTAAACCAAAAATGGTTCAACAGTTTAATGGTTCAATGTTTGTTGAATAAATATTTTTATCTTGAAGATGGAATTTTGAACCAAAGGTTGTTGAACCACTTGAACCAGGCCATGAACCAAACTCATTGAACTTGTGCAACTTGAAAATGACTGGCATTGAATAGCAAGGGAAGAAGGGGACCAAAATTTTTTCCTATGGGAAAAATTTGTCAACACATACATACATACATACATTAATACATACACACACACACACACACACACACACACACACACACACACACACACACACACACACACACACACACAAACACACACACACACACACACACCACACACACACACACACACACACACACACACACACACACACAGAGAGAGAGAGAGAGAGAGAGAGGAGAGAGAGAGAGAGAGAGAGAGAGAGAGAGAGAGAGAGAGAGAGAGAGAGAGATGTATGTATGTATGTATGTATATCGAGATTGATTACATAGGTATTTTACACTCATACCACATGTTACCCATCCTTTTTTTGAATTTTTTAGTTTATTTAAGGAGATAATAACCTTAGTTTTGCAAATTGATCCCATTCTATGTTGTTGGTAGGTTTCCCATTCTATTTTTTACAATATAGTTGGATTTATTATATAATTATTTTACTCTCCTCTCACATGCTATAAATCCTTTTTTCCAAGTTTTGAGTTGGTTTGAAGAGCTAATCACCTCAGGTTTGTAGACTAGTCCCATTCTATGTCATTGGTAGGTTTTCACTATTTGTGGGACCTTCATGCTTTGGTAATGGTTTTATAAGGTCTGGATAGGTTAATTATCATGTTATAAAAGTCATATAAACATATTAACCTTCTAATATTATCCTCAAAATCAAAATTCCATGAATTATAGTCATATACCACATAAACACATAGTCTACCATGAAAGTGCACCTATAGGTGCTTGGAAGGAGAAAATCAAATGGAAATTAGGAACAAATATATTTAAATACATTAAATAATTTTTAACATACATTTTAAGGTATTAGAATAATATTAATACTCTTTGAGGCCTAATACAATTCACACTATCCAACTTCATTCTCACTACTTGTCTATATATAATTTAGAAGATGCATTTATAGATGTTTGGAAGGGAAAATCATGTTTAAAGCAAGATTTAGAACTATTAAATTAATTGGATAATGTAAATAATATATTTTTAATCCTTTATATATGACTAAAACTCAATTTAAGTTTGAAAAAATGGTCATTATCCATATTTGCACTTTACTACCTATACATTAGAATAACCACCTATAGGTGGTACCACAGAGAGTTAGAGAGTCATTATGAGGTGTTGAAACATGAGTCAAAACTCTTATTGGGACACAAATATTATTAAGAGAAATTATCATCAATTTTTGATATTTTAAGTGGACAAATGAGAGTAGAAACCTTGACCTAGGGCCAGATGATTGTATTTAGGGACTTTTCCCCAAAAGTGGAAAATAGAGGTTCAAGTCATTTTGTGGATATCTTATTAAGGTGTTGTCTAGAGTTTTGAAGCCTTTGAATGTGTTTATCTTGAATCATAAATATAGTAAAAGGTATACACAATGTTTTATGGGTATATGGTCTATGTATTTTGGTTTTTAGAAGCCTCCAAGATGCCTTTATAAGCACTAAACTCAAGCAGTGTTATTTATAAGCTAGGACTAAAATAGACATTTTTTCATCCATGTTGGTAGTATGAAACCATGTTTTATGATTCAATAGTTTTACATGGGTATGATATATAATTATTGATTTAAAATGTCACTTATAGATGATTATGTACTAGTTTTAGGTTCATATGGACCTACAAGTGTGCATAATCCCAAAATTATTCACCTATAACTAGGAACCATCCTCCACATCATTTATGGGGATTTAAGGAGCTTTAACATGGAGGTATATAGTGTGGATTGATTAAGTGAATTATATAGTTATAAAATTACTTAAAAATATCATGTGGCATATAGTTTAAAAGATAATGTCTCTCTACAGGTCTTGTTACCTAAAAAAGTCAAGCACTATTGACTATTACAGGCAGTTAAGTGGGAGAGCAGTGTTTTCAATAGGTATATAGCTCAAATATGAAACAAATGAATGAAAAAAAGTATAAAATGATAATAACGTAATATATGTAGGTTTTTATACCTTTTTCTCAAGCCTAAAACATATAAGTATACCTATAAGACCCTCAAATACTCCCACACAGTCAGTTGGAGGTAACTGTAGATAGATAGTGAAAGGAAACATGGTATCTAAGTGTCTGTAATTTTTGAAATCAAGATGAAAAATAAATAAAATAATTTATAAATAAACATGTAATATTTAATAAATTTTCTAAACATTTTATAAATCCTAACTAATCAACATCACCTATAGCTGTTCCCTCAAAGGTAAAAACACAGTCAAGAGATGCATATTGTTTGAGAGTTGAAGGTATGTGCAGGGTACATATGGAAGGTTATAGTGATGAATGGAAACTTTGAAACATACATATGTATAATAAAAGTATTTATAGTCCCTTTATTGTATAAATATATCATGGAGGAGGAGATCTAAATGAGGTATAATACAATTCACTCCTTATACCCTGCACACAATCTTTTCTTAACATTCTTTTTTTGGTTTCATATGTTTTTGTAGTATCTAATATTGGAACCAAGAGATTAAAATTGATAAAAAATAATATAAGGTACACTATTAATCACATCTAATAATAATTTTTTCTAATTATATAGGGTATGTTCCCTCTATTTTGTCTCAGATAGAGGGCACTTCCCCAGGTTAAATTGGCAGGTTTTGGGGGAAAGGTGACAAAAGGGTGATAAAAAAAATATTTAAAAATAAATAAAAGTTACATGGATTTGTAATAAACCAAATAAAACATAATAAAAAATAACATAAGGGTGAAACTCAATAGGGTACCCTACACTCTTAAAGTTGTAGACATGCTTATTAAACATGGTGAAGCCTGGAGCTCAAACGAAAGGTCGTATCCATTTATAATCTTAAATGATAAATAAAATGGATTTAAAATTATTATTATGGTTATATTATGTGTGATAAAGCATAAAAAATTTATGGTAATCCATCAAAATAATTTTTTAGCTAAAATCCAACTCAGACCTGTTAGACAAGATTTAGGCCTAGTGTCCAAATGGGGAGTCATTCACACTTCTAGCCTTAGATATGAATTTCAAGATATTGGATTTTTTTTTTGGCATCAATAAAAATTTTATAAATATTTTTAAAGATAGATAAGTTTTATGGGAATCTATTTTTGGCCCAAAAGCAACATTAAGCCTGTGAAAATTGAAGGAAGAGCTCAATAGGCTATGTTAGAGTGCTCACATCTTCCTGGAGGATTTACAAGGAGGCAAAAGGAATTTAGGGAAGTTATTAGGGGTTACAAAAATAAAATTAATGGAATTTTTTTTCAACTTCAATGTCATAAATTTTTGAAAAAGGCTTAAGAGGTCAAAATAGGCTAAAACCCTTTTAAACCCTTGCTAGTGACTAGTTTGAGGAAATAAGCTTGGATAGCTACTCTAATGAAATATTTTTACAAAGATGATTATTTAAAATTATAAGATACTGTATAAATATACTTTCCATGCTTTTTTACTATATGTAATTATATATACAAGGTACAAAATAGGGTACTTTTAACTTTTTCTGTGTTGTCAAAGTTTTAAGAGGTTCTAAGAGATGCCAATCACATGAAATAGAATATTAGGACTTAAGATAACTCCAAATATAAATTTAATTCCTCTTAAAATCTCTTAAGTTCCTCAACCAACTAATTCATCTCACCTATTCAAACCAGCATAGTGAACAATCTAGTGAGAAGTGTGGAAACTTCAAGTGGATGGATTTTTAAGGTGTGTTTGAGTAGTATAAGGACATGGAGAGTATTTCCAATTATCATCTAGTCTAGACCATGCATTTTAATGGTAAATGAATCCAATTTTGAGGCCAAGTATGAGGAGCGACAAAAAGAAGAGTTACTTTTACTAAAGATGGTGATGGCTCATTCTTAGATGATTTCAAGGGACCAAAAATATAACCAATGAATAGAGAGGAATGTATAAAATATTTCCCTCTACTTATAAAAATCATAATTATCCTTAGTTTTTGGATGTTTAAATAGTTCTAAATCATGAAGGTAGTTTTTTGAGTCAGAATTAGAATTTTCATGCCACATTTCATGAGTTTCATGCCTTGCATGGCCAATTGTATCTTTTGACCTTGCATGGCTCATCTCACATACTCTTATCATGCAAAAGTAACTAATTTTATCATATTTACAAGTTTCCTTATGAACCTCTCTCTCTCTCTCTCTCTCTCTCTCTCTCTCTCTCTCTCTCTCTCTCTCTCTCTCTCTCTCTCTCTCTCTCTCTCTCTCTCTCTCTCTCTCTCTCTCTCTCTCTCTCTCCTCTCTCTCGCTCTCTCTCTCTCTCTCTCTCTCTCTCTCTCTCTCTCTCTCACTCACTCAAAGAACTAGCCATTTTAGCCTTTGTGACTCATGCTCCATCTGAGTATGGTGAATCCTTGCTCATTTCCTGTAATGTCCCTTACTTAAGGGCTTCTTTTTTTAACAAAAGCTCTAATATGCTTTTCAGATATTCTAATTTTTTTGTATGAAATAAGAATAAATTGTGATATTTGCAAAATATATTCAAATAGATAAATAAAACCACAATATAATCTCTTATTTATTCACTTAGATGGTTACAATAGAAGTTCTCTAGCATGCATATAAAGTAATACAAATATCATCTCAAAACTTTATCCTTTTTCAAATCTGGAATGGCTCTCGAGTTGCTGTGTCGACACATAGTCACTGACATCAGTTATAAGGCCATCATCGGTCAATAAACTGCCATCATCATTCATTATAGATCAGCTATCCTACCAACATCAGTTCTCAGTTAGCTGATGTTGGTCACTGGGATGCCGATGTCAATTCCTACACTTTCCTGTAGTCTGCAACTATTTATGGTGCCCTTCTTCAATCTAAGATTTGACTAATACGGCCTGGTATGGATTTGTACAGATTCTGTACAGTGGTGAAATATAATATAGCATAGCCTATATGCTGGTCCCTATTCTAAAGATCTCTATCTATATAATTTATTAAAGCAAAACATAATAAAATAAATACCTGGAATATCTGTGATAACTTCTGTGTGAAGTTATCTCTCAACCCTGTAAATCTCTTTGATAACTTCTATATGAAGCTATCTCTCAGAACCTCTAAATCACACACATTGAAGAGTGGATGTTCTCCAATGCAAATGAAATCTTGGAACCCTTGGCTCAGTCTTCACAGAAGAATTCTTTAAAATCAATAGTCAATAATCAATGCATAATCAATAATGGCCTCCATGAGAAACCCTTATACCCTCAAGAAGATGTGCTTGCCCTAATTAGGGTTTCTTAAATTAGAATTAGGGTTTCTTAATTAAAAATAGGGTAAATAATTAATATTTGATTAAATCAATCAAATATTAATATCTCCCTCAATATGAGTCAGATCCTCAAATCGTCTGAAGCTGGTGAATCAGGGAATGATTCTACACATGGCCATACCAAAATAAGGGTGCTCTACAACATGTTAGAAGTCCCTAAATAATAGGAGCTTAGTCAAAACATGTCCAAAAGAGCCTGAATGAAAGCCAACTATAGGAATTTTGCTAATCAAAGCCAAGCCAAGCTGCATCATGACACTCTATCCATCTTATCAGCCTATGAGGGTTGCATAATAGGCTAATCATCAAGTCTATTGATGTCCACCTAAAAAGGGGACATGACAATCCACCCCTCCTGAAATTGCTTGTCCCCAAGCAATGTCAGAACAATACACCAATCAATCCACCTGGATCCCAAATGTAGTCATGATCTATACTGATGACAATCAATGCAAACTCCTGTAATATCCTTAGAAATATAACCAAGAGAAATCTAAAATCAAACTCGTGAATGAAACCCAACCAAACTCTATAAGCACAACTGCCATAGTCAAGAACACATGAGAAACAAACTCTTAAAGTATCATAACCCAAGTAGAATGGAAAACTCAAATTACCAATTCCATCTATAAAAGATGGTGCCAATCCATCCCATAACTGATCCTGCTATAAAGGTGGCACAACCAACTATACCACAATGTCATCAGTGTGAGAAGAATCAATCTAGAAACTCAACTCCACTAGTATTCCAAACTCATCAGGTCTAGGTACTCCTAAATCCTAAACATGTGTGTCAGCTCCAACATGTTCCTCAGCAACCACTACATGAATGCACTCACCACCAACCATCTCAATATACAAATGGACTGGGTTTGGCATTGGTGAAGACCATAAATGCTCTAACTCTGCAGTCACCTTAGCCAAATGAAACTGTGACTCCTCATAAGCCAACTGTGTACTCTCAAGAATCTTATAAGTCAGCTCGAGCTGTTGAGTAAGCTCACTCACCTTGTCTTCCTTGACCAATAATGCATCATACGCTGTGTTGCCCCACTCCATAAGATAATCTCTGTCAGCTACCAACTGCATATAATCCTATCTCAAAATCTGAATAGCCTCCCATAAAGAGTGGATCTCTGTCAAGGACAAATAACTACCTCCCTGCTCAATTCTATTAGGAAAACCCCATCCATAAATTGTTAACAACTAATGAGCAGCATCGAAATGCTTGCAAGTAGTAGCAATGTCTCGCTCACTAACTCTCAGCTGACTAGACACATGGTGGCACTGGCTAGATTGTCTCCTACAATCCTCCTCTAATGCATGGTCCAAGCGAGTAGACACAGAATCACTAACCTCTATAATACTACCATCCATACTCTGTGAATCAACTCCAAAGCTCATATCAACATACAGAGTATCAAAAACTGTAGCATCACTATCTAATTCCTCCGTATCGAAGGAAACTACTAGTGAAACTAAGTCTTCAAAATTGTCCACTACATTCACCTGAGTGTCATCTATAATAATCAGATCTTGGGACTCTTCTACAATCTCTATTATAGCTGAGAGATCATCAACCCTCAGTGCACTAACATCGGAGCACACGTCCCCACTCTGAGTGCAAGCATCAGACTCATCCTCATCTTCACTATCTCCTATCTCATAATAATCATGGGACATGTTGTTATCCCATCTAATTGATCTGTAGTGCTCTCTCCTTAGCTTAATAAAGTGATCAAAAGACACCCTCTTCTGAACCTCAGGTGTTAATAACTCCCACTCATCATTCACTATCATATATTGTGTGGATTCATCTTTGAATGTAGGGTCTGAAAAATATTCATTTAACCTCTTCAAACTTTGTTTTAGCTTCTTCATATCCTTGTCCCACAGTTTTTGAGTACTTGAAGTCATCATGGATACTTCGTTGATTCAATCTACCCAAACTACACAACAAGATGGTCGAACATTAGCTCTAATCTACCAAATAGGATGGCAGGAACCTGGCTTTGATACCACTATAATGTCCCTTAGGGGCTCCTTTTTTTAACAAAAGCTCTAATATGCTTTTCAGATATTCTAATTTTTTTGTATGAAATAAGAATAAATTGTGATATTTGCAAAATATATTCAGATAGATAAATAAAACCACAATATAATCTCTTATTTATTCACTCAGATGGTTACAATAGAAGTTCTCTAGCATGCATATAAATTAATACAAATATCATCTCAAAACTTGATCCTTTTTCAAATCTGGAATGGCTCTCGGGTTGCTGTGTCAAAACACAATCACTGACATCAGTTATAAGGCTATCATCGGTCGATAAACTACCGTCGTTGGTCACTGTCGATCGGCTATCCTGCCAATGTCGGTTCTCAGTTGGCTAGTGTCAGTCATTGGGATGTTGATGTTAGTTTTTGCACTTTCCTATGGCCTGCAACTATTTACAGTGCCCTTCTTCAATCTAAGATTTGGCTGGTATGGCCTAGTAAAGATCTGTATAGATTTCATATAGCAGTGAAATATAATATAGCACAGCCTATATGCTGGTTCCTATTTTAAAGATCTCTATTTATATAATTTATTAAATCAAAACATAATAAAATAAATACCTGGAATATCTATGATAACTTCTATGTGAATTTATCTCTCAACCCTATAAATCTCTGTGATAACTTCTGTATGAAGCTATCTCTCAAATTGGCAATAAATCAGCTGATCTTTCACAACCTCTGAATTACACACATTGAAGAGTGGACATTCTCCAATGCAAATGGAATCCTAGAACCCTTGGCTCAGTCTTCATAGAAGAATTCCTCAAAATCAATAGTCAATAATCAATGCATAATCAATAATGGCCTCCATGAGAAACCCTTATACCCTCAAGAAGATGTGCTTGCCCTAATCAGGGTTTCTTAAATTAGAATTAGGGTTTCTTAATTAAAAATAGGCTAAATAATTAATATTTGATTAAATTAATCAAATATTAATATCTCCCTCAATACAAGTTATATCCTTGAACCATCTGAAGCTGGTGAATCAGGGAATGATTCTGCACATGACCATACCAAAATAAGGGTGCTCTGTTGCGTGTCAGAAGTCCCTAAATAATAGGAGCTTAGGAAAAATGTGTCTAAAAGAGCCTGAATGAAAGCCAACTATAGGAATTTTTCTAATCAAAGCCAAACCAAGCTCCATCATGACCCTCTGTCCATCTTATCAGCCTACGAGGGTTGCATAATAGGCTAACCATCAAGTCTGTTGATGTCCACTAAAAAAGGGGACATGACATTTACATACCATTTGATAAATAATACTACTTATTTTCACCTCTTACATAACTATTAATAGTGTGTTCAATTGAATGTTTGATATTTCTTAGTGAAGATTATGGATTCCTTAGCATGTTGTCTCATTCTCTCACATATTTATAATTTCTTCTTGTAAGGCATGTGAAGTGTTCTAGGAAGTGTCAAGGTTGAGTGAGTTATTATATTCACCAGTGTCATTCAAGGCCTCTTTTTAATTCCTCTTAACCTAAACATTCATCCATAACCTCATAATGTAATATTTATGTGAGAAGATGCAGATTGGATAAGTGTATGTTTAGTTAGTTTCTTGGTTTCATGTGTAACATGTAACTAGTTGTAAGTCATAAAATTATTTGGTGTATCACCTCCCTTAGGATAATTTTCTTTTATTTTTACCTCTCCCTTTTCCCTCTCAAATTTTAGGTGTATTAGTAATCTAAAATGTTACATCAAGGGAACTATCCCTATCTATAGATTTACCTCAATCTTAGGCTCACCCATAGCCTATAGGTGTTTCAATTGTGCCACTTGGATGAGGAGAGCTGAGACATATCATAAAATGGTGCAAATCCAAGTGACAAAACTACCTCTATGTCAAGTATATCTACTAACATGGTAAGTTCTACATCTAGTCGCCCTCTTCCAAGACCTACTCTTCTCAATTCTTCTAGTAGTGTATTGCTTGCTACCCATGGTAATCATTCCTCTAGTGTTTCCTATTATCATCCCTTTACTAGTCCATATTTTTCCACACAAGAAAATTTTTCCACTAGTGCCTCACATTCTAACAACTCTTCTCAAGATCGTACTAACACCCATAGTGGTACCCAAGCCACTATTTCTAATTTTAATGCTTCAAATAACATCAATAATGCAAATCAAACCCATAAAATCCTATTAAAAACTCTTAATTACATGAATAATTTTCAAGCTAATAACAAAAATCAAATTATGTAAATGTAGAACCCCTTATCCATCTTCAAACCACCCTTAATAGATGTCATGGGGAATGAATAATTGAAATATTCCCCCATCTCCTCTTCAGTATTCCAATGGTAAACTTATTCCTCAACCTCTTCATTTCAACAAGATAGTTAATCATCTTAAAAATGATCCTCTTACATCTCAAATTGATAATATTGATATAGGAGGTATCACCACTACCATTTCTTACAATGGGTTAATTGGTCCTACTCTTCATCTAAACACATTAGTAAATCTATATAAAGACTAGTTCAAATTAAATACCTTTACCTCTACCAATATATTAGCCAAAACACTCATGGGTGATGCTTTAGATTGGTACAACCAACATAATACTCATTTTATTACTAGTTTTGAAGTTTTTTAAAATGCTCTAGTCTAAGAGTTCTATACTAGTGAGCTCTTGAAGAATACTTTGGCCTATTTTATCAATTGTAAGCAACTTGGGACTAAAACTAATGAAGATTTCATTAAATGATGGAAAAAATTGTCCAAAAAATGTGAACATAACATGACCGATGATAACCTTTTTCATCACTTTACCAATGCTCTTTTTCCCAGTTTATAATATCATGTCTAAACTCTCTCTCCACATACCTTAGATGTGGCTATTAATTAAGCTAAACATCAATATTTCCTTATGAATCAATTCAAGCCATCCCAACCTTATACAATTACTCATTTATTACTTAAAAAAAAGAATCATCAGGATACCAATGATAGTGTCATGGACTCTTATGACACCATTCACACTATTCAAGTTGTTATTTCTAACCAATCTTCAGAACCAACTCCCCCTTCTAAACAATTCACCAATCCTCATTTTTTCTTCACCTAATAAAATAAATGTTAAAAAACCTTTATCCTCAGTAGAATTACTAAAAATTATACCCAATCCTCTTCCATGAGAAATTTATCCCACTCATCCTATGAAATTTTGGTATGATCCCATTAAATTTTGTTGGTTTCATGCTAGTTGGGTTCATTCTCATGAGACCTATACTAAACTTCATAATTTGGCTATGGATCCTTTTTTGGTACCAATTTCTATCATAAGTGTATCATTTGAAAATTCCAACATGCCTAAGACATTTATTTCAAAGCCCATGAAAAAAATACTAAATATCAATCTTTAAATCAAGCTAATGCTCATCTGGCCATCTATAAAGATCCTCTTCCAAATCACCAAGACACCCAAGACAATCCCACCCCTTCCATGAATATTATATAAAGTCTTAGTAACCTAGTTTGTAAATAAAATGTTATTAATATGACTAATATATGAAGGGTGGTTGCTTTCATTGATGTTAAACCCATCTGCACACCTCCATTGACTTGCACATTTCATGTTATCCAAGATTCTTCTCTAACTCATTTAAATGAGTTGGGACAAGATGACCTTATAACTTTTGATGAACTAATTCCAACTACTCTCTTGGAAAACACTTCCTATTATATTTATACCATCCCTCCATCTTCTTTACCTAACACCAATGATACTCAAGATTTTATTAACACTTTTAGCAATTCTCAAAACTAACCTACATCAACTGATTCATCTTCTCAACATAATCTACAAAATATTCTTCTCACTAAGCCTTCTACCTATTATCAACATAAATACTAATATACTTGGGCTCCACCTTTCAAGTACCTTCTTTAACACTATGAACATCTTTATAACAATCTTCTTATGGGTTATGATGAGTGACATCCTATAACATAACTCACTAATTTCCCATCCCAAATCCCATTTATCAATATTATGAGGACGTATCTATGTCATCATAGCCATATTATGCAACTTTTGTTCAAAATGAACATCTCTTATCCTCCCCTAGTAGAATGCAAAACAACCTTATCTAGATCTGAATATATCATATTGAAATAGTTCAAAGTGATGCCCATATATGTTGATGAAAAAATGGAAACTTATATTTCCCTCAAATTTCCCATTGCTTCCATGATCCCTAATGAGATTATTCTTCATGTGGATGATCCTCCTCTTTTCATTAGTGTCTAAATTGGTGATATCCAAGTCAAGTGTGCCTTGATTGATGAGGGTTATGAAACTTGTGTTTCCTCTCTCAATTTTCTCAAAACCCTTAGATATTATGAAATTAATCTCAAATCCACACATAACACATGCCAAGGATATGATCATAGGAGAATTCCTCCTTTATGTTATGTGTGCCTCCCCATTACTATCCCACCTTTCACCATTCATGTGAAGGTGATGGTTTTTAACTTTCATCTATCTTACAACATCCTACATGGTAGGCCATGGACTTATTATATGAGATCATTTTCTTCTTTCTCTTTCTAGTGCATTAAATTCACTAATAATATATCCATCTATAGGATTTAGGGTGACAATAACCCTTGGAATTCCAAATAATTCCAAGATTAGGGTGTATTCGAGATTCTTATCCTTGAACCCTTACCAAGTGTTCTATTTTGAGTCTCAATGATTCAAATTTCTCATCAATTCCACTCTAGGTTATAACAATCATCCTGAACTCATTAAGAATATTCTCCTAACCTATTAGATTCCAATTTTGATGAGCCTAATGAGATTAATCTCAAGATTAAAACTTATGATCTCTCACCTCATCTCATCTCTTACCTTACTTCTTTGTAACCTCATTCTCACAAACCACCTTGTGATGACATCCTCATTATCTTAACTAAGACTTAACATTACATTCATCACACCTCATTAGATGACAATTTCATCTCTATCCACGTCATTTATCTTCATATACTAGATTATGATGATAGTTATACCTTAGATAATCCATTTTTAGGAGGTCTTATTCAAGCCTATGATGTTGAGATTATATGTTATCATTCCTCTTTGCTTTAATATTTTTGTGTATCTTCCCATGTTTCATCATATGTCATTCCTAATTTTAGCATTTTTCCTCTTTATCATAGGGTAGATATCGTGTGAACACCTCTAGTTTTTGAATAACCTAGTAGGAGTATGATTATGATTCATAATATGATTGGGCCCTATCACTTTACTAGTTACCATGACCATAATAGATTGATTATCCATGGGATGTATGAACTCTCATTCAAACTTATATAGACCCCACCCATCTCTCAATAGAGCCCAATTTAGATCCCATTCTTACACCTACTTTATCTAAGTCTAATCTTGCTTTTGATCCTATGACTCTTGCTGTCAAGCCTTGCCTTATCTATCTATTAACACCACCTTATCTTGGTGATGACTTACTTCCTTTATCATAGATGGATCTTTTGTCTACCAAATGGATTGATTAGCCTTACCAAGATCTTTCCACTTATGTTATACCTCCTCTTATGATTACACCTACCAAGATGAATCACATGCATATATGTTACATTCATGACATATATAACCATTCAACCATGCATTATCACAAGTTGTGACAATATATTGACACTTTGTGTCCTAATACCCTTTATTACTCAGATAATGCCATACCTCCCTCAAAGGTATTACTTGAGTATATTTGTAAGTATGGACATGTATATTATTTCTGGCACCAATGTGTCACACATCACACCAATTATTATCACATCTTTTAGTAGCATCTTAAATATCACCTTTCAAATATTTTTTCACCTTCTACCATTTCTCCCATAGGTCTTTAAAAAAATAAATATCCCTTTTATTCCACCATGGTTATACCTCCTATGGTTCCATATCCTCTTATAGTCCCTTCTTCACCTCTTGTTCCTCCACCCATGGACCTTCCCTCACCTATGGATCTTTCTCTACCTGTGAGTTCCTCATTTATGGATCCTTCCCCATGGGAAATCCCTTCATTTCCTATATAAACAACTCTCATTAATTCTCTTCAGTATAACTTACATGAAATCCATCATCAAAATGATCCTTCAAGCATTCCTACCTTCTCTATTGAGGATATTAAATGTGATGTATTTTCCTATTTTTTGCTAAAGATAGATGAGACATTAGCTATAGTTTGAATTCAAATACATAAAGACTTATCAAATGTTTTTGATAATGCACATGGAGAAATATATTATTACTTATGAAAACATGCATGGTGTTCTTAAATTTTCATTTTGATTGGACTTGTCCTCCAACTTTATCTTTATCTATTTTTATATCATTTGACACTGTGTCAAATTCTTATTTATCTTACATGGTGACTTTGATTTTACACTTTATATTGATTATAATTTCATTCATGTTTGATTATGGATTTATTATTTATAATTTCCCTATTTTATTTTTGATATTCTTTCTTAAGACTCCATTGTTCTATTTTCATGAATTTTTGCTATCTTATTTCTATAAACACATATAATTGTTATTGTGACTTGGTTATACAAACCTTGTTCCATTTATTCATTCCTTCTATACCAAGTGATTAGTTATCAAAAACTTAATCTCATTATACTCTATTTTTAAAGTTCCATTTTGGATCTCCTTTCTTCCCCTTTATTCCCTTTTTCAAACTAAGCATACACATGGTTGAGACTTGAGATAACATGTTAGTGCATAGTTAATCCTAAGTGTTCTATTCAATATTTTCTTTTGTTACTTATCTTCATTTATCCAAATCCTTAATCTCATTCATGTGTATCACTCTATCTCTCATGAATATTCATTCCATGTGTATATGGAGGAATAATCCTAAAATCTATTTAAATATTCACAAGCTAAATCATTTAAAAACAAACAATGATCTAAAAGGTAAGATTAAAAATTCTCAAAATTCAAATCAGACTAAAAGATGTGATTCAATGCACATATATTTATTCTAATCAAATATAAAACTCCATAGTTGGCCTCATTATAGATTCAAGGTCCATTAGGGTTTGGTAGGCTAGTATATTAGAAAAGGAGAACAATTTTTTTTAGTGATACTTACTTTCTCATGCAAGTACCCAATCTTCATAGTAGACTGACAAATCTATAATAGGTCCCGAGGAATGGGGAACACATTGTGGGAAGGTAAGTCTATTTTAATTTTCTTTTACCAATCTAATTTCATGACTTGATCTTAGTTTCACACTTACTTTCCTACATAGCTTTATGTCTATAACGAATAGGTTTCCTTTGTACATTGATGGTCACTAGTCACTTAGTGTCTTATCATGTCTTTATTATGCCTAATGTCTTCCAAGTTCTTCTCATAAGATGCTTAAGTTATGATTTTTACATTACATTTTTCACATCCTATGATCCTTATATTTCCTTTTGATAAATATTGTTATGTTCATTGATTACTCCCCTAGGGATTCTATTTGTGAGCTACATTGTAAGATCATGGTAGGACCTAGCCTTCCTCACAAATTACCAAAAGTTTCACATTACTATTAAGAAAATCCATTTTTACCATATTTTCACATTAATTCCACCTCATTTGTGTTCTCTTTATGATTTTTTGTAATACCATGGATAGGACCTGCCTTCCTTAATAAATTTTGCAATGATCCAAGTCACAACAAAACTTACATGCGTCAAATATGAGATAATATGTGATTGATTATGATGTTAAACATCATTGACATGCTTCCCATACTGATTTAGTATGTTTTATTATTAATTCATCTACTCTTTCATTTTTATCATCCTATTTTCTGATTGCATGTAAAAATCCAACCATTTTACTGATTTTTTCATTCTTTCTAGTTTGAATTAGTGTGATTAATTTAAGACCATTTTTTTCAATTTTGTTTTTATTTTATACTTCCCAACGCGATTTAGTATGATTGATTGACTTAATTTATTTATTTTTACTTAGTGGGATTTTACTTATTTTAATTTGATGCCAATCTTTTATAGGGTTTAAAATCAATCTTTTTACCCTATTATTTATGACACTTTTGTTTTTTATACTTAGTTATTTCTTGTTATTACACATTTACCAACATGAAAAAGAGTGTAGTATATTTTTTTTTGATTGATTATATTTTACAAATTAATTTTTCACCTATTTATTTTTAGACATTCATATGTCCTACATAATTGTAGAAAATAAACTACAACGCATATATTTCTTATACCATATACAATAAAATATAAATACATGTGCTAGAGATAATTATATCCATGCAACCACAACCACAAACACAATATAAACACATAATATCAACAAATCCAACTACTAAAATGAGATATCTATATATATACATATATGTATATATCTATATATATATGTATATATATATATACATATATGTATATATCTATATATATATATATGTATATATATATATATATATATATATGTATATATGTATGTATATATACATATATATATATGTATGTATATATATATACATATATATATATATATACATATATACATATATATATATACATATATAAAGATATATATATATATATACATATATATACATACATACATACATACATACATACATACATACATATATATATATATATATCATATCATATGTTTTTGATACAAAATACAAAAATACATCACTCCAACTCTAAGCCTAGGCTTTATCTTGTTTATCTTGTGGCCTAGCCATGCTACCAATAAATGTATCAAACATACCCCTCTAAGTAGTACATTATAAATAGGTTATCTAAGATATAAAACCTATCACCTATCCCTATATATTGGCCACTTGGGCTTGTACCTATGCTAGCTAAGTCAATGTATCCATATGTATAGCTCTCCCCTGAGCCAAGGTTGACCATGCTTGTGCCTCTCCCACTCCCACCCATACTAATGGCTATTGCTCATCCCCACATGCATGTAAATACCTTGTAGCATCTCCTACTAGTCTAAACTAACTTACATATGTAGGGGAAGATAATATCATGGGATTTGTATACACATAATATTTTAAAACTTTTATTGATTACTGACACTGTGTATCTTGTAAAAAACTTTTGAGTCATATTCTCTTTGAGTGCATGTATTAAGGGTTAAACCAAGAAAGGGATGGGAATACCATCAGTGTTTCCTAAGATTATTTTCCCTTTTACCACTTTCCATCTACACACTTGTATCCTAAAATCATTTCCCCTAAGCTTATTCTTCTCAGTCTTACTTATTCCTGTCATTTCCCTCTTTCTATCCTCCTTTTCTTTCCTTGACTCCCTTTTGGTTAGTTGACTGTACAAGGTCAACTAGGTTAACCTAGTATAGTTTAGGGGTTATTTTCACTTTCTTAGCTTGTTATCTTTTTGGTTTACCTAACATAGACCTAGTAAAATGTCCCTAAAAACAAACTTGGTCAATTGGCTCAACCCTATATAATTGACAATTATAGGAGGATTTAGGACAAGATCCACCTATATATACAAGTTCATTTTCCATCATTTCATAAGATAAGAATTAATAGAGAAGTGAAAATGAACATATATTTATTGAACATCTTAGGGTTACATACTTTCTTTAGAGATATGGTTCTTGTCTTATGGAGAAGTCTTTTAGATGATTAGATAAGTTATGTAGCTTCAATCTGATTATCTTCATTATCTTTACATACCACAATAATCTCTTATGAAGCAACTTAGCCAAAGGAAAGATTGAGGCTCGATGGGTTTGTCTTCTAGGTAAGTATTCCTAACTTTATTTCTCCCTTTTAAGAGTATATGGATAATGCATTTATATTATTATCCTATGTATTAATATTGCATATACATTAACATGAGTATATATCTTCTAATACATGTTTAGTTTAGTTGTTTATTTTATTACTTCTAACTCCACTTTATGCCACAAGATTTGGTGTGCAATAGATTCGATTTACTTTCTTATTATTAAAATAAGTGAATGATTTGAACTTTATAAATTCGTTAAGGTTTTTATGCAACTATGTTAGATTATAGGCTTTAGAACCCTTCTTATCATGATATGTTGTGATAAGTGATCACTTAATCAGGTCTAGTGCATCTCCATATTAGTCATTTTCCTAATTAACAAGTGTATCACAATCATAAGTGTACATATGCTTTATCTTCTCTAAACTAGGATTAATTTATAGGCATGACGTATTGTTTATTGCATACAATATCATATAGTGTAGTAGGCTCATAAGACATTTATGCCCAATCCAAGATCTCATGAAGTACACCCCTCACTAGGGATCCCCATCTAGTCTCTTCATTTAGAGGATATACACAATTCACACCAAAAAGATATTAGATCATAGATATATATATATTTTAATCTATATATCTCTAATCTATCTCAAAAACCTTAAGCAAATTTCAACCATTTATTACCTCTCTAAATGTTACCTATCACCATCTCCCCATCTACATGACTATCGATCATGGTCTCTACACTAGTTCATCCATTGAATACCTCATCCATGGGAACTCACCCAATCAATGAGAACCTAGAGGTCACCACTCATGCCCATATCAAGCCTTGCCTATGTGGTGCTTCTATAAACTAGTTCTATCATGGGCTAACTAATGGGTCATCTAAGATGATCACCCTTTGTTCTCTCTTTTGATGGTGCAACCAAGATGGTCATCACTCTTTCTATTATGGTTTTATCTATGGTACCTTTGTTAACCTACATCCACATCCATCTCTTCTCTATCTGATAGTCATCATGTTCATCCTATCCATGGTCTCTCACACCATAGTATGATCTCTAGTTTGGTAATTGGTGGTCCCCTTACTCCTCTCCCCCTAAAATCACTTAAATATCTATCCCAAAATTTTGGTGCCACTATCATATCCATTGGGTGAGGGAGTCCCAACTATCCTAGTATACATGGCACTAGATGTGGTTCTATCCACTAGGTGTAATGGATTATAAGTTTTACTCATGCCAATGTTTGTACCACTATCCTCCAACTCAACCATACTATTATAATGTCCCCATATATATACCACAAAATATATTCTCACATGATTTTCTATAGTGATAGCAAATGGGTTACATCCCATGCCACCTGATCTTCGCTTAAACTCTATACTTGAGATAATTAATCATTGACCATATGGGGCAACCCAATTGGTTAGTACATCAAAAAGCTATTGTATATCCACATACTTAATAAAATCACCATCCCTATGGTCTTCTACCCTTTATATAACATCCCACACATCATGCATGAGATAGACCCATATGATAGAACCTAGATCATATACTACCCCTTGATCTAAAATGGACTAGCATAAGGCTATCACATATAGTGGTACCTTACCATCCAAATTATGATATAACACTTATACTATCACAAGTCCTATCACTACCTTCTAGATAGTCATAATCTTATTTGTATACACATAAAATAGGCTCACTATTAGCTTGAGATACATCTTATCTAAGCTCATCAGCCACAAGGTTTAGGCTTAACTCTCTTATCCATTTGGTACCCCCATGATCAACAACATCCCTCCTTTTAAAAGTCCAATAATAACATTAACATATTCTAGAATGATACCCACCTTAATGGCATCCCCATCCACCACCCATTTGAAAGAATTAGTCAATTTTTCCCATGCTCCTAAGAACATGATTAAAATATTTGCATTCAACGATATTCAACACATCTCCATAATACCTCCTAGACATAGTGTGACCAACCTAGCTTGATCCTCTACTATCAATCACTAAAAAATGTCTACGATACATGTTGCATCTACTAATCACCAAAATATTAGATGCCCCTATAACCATAAAATAATAAAGATGTATTATACCTCCATGTCACTTATAATAAAATACATTCTTTTCAAAATTTTAACAAAAAAAACCTAATTTGCCTTATTCTATCCATTTTTGACCTATTTGACCTATTTTTAGCCTACTTATCCATTTCAACTTTTATTTAAGCATTATATCCCTTTTAAGTACTATTTTGGCATATTTCATTCATTTTTGTACTATTTTGACCACTTAGTCCAACATTAAGTTGACCAAACAATCCTCAATTTGATCATGTTGACTTAACAAACTAAGTTGACTTTTTCCTTTCTCCCAACTTAGTACTAAGTTAGTAATCTGGTTTTAAAAACTAAGTTGATAGTTTAACAAATTCAACTAAGTTGACAAACACCTACTAAGTGAATAATGTGGAATCAAAATTTTTAGCCTACTAGGTTGGATAGGTTGACCTAGTTGGTTTATACTTTTGACACTTTCCCCTTCTGGTAATAAATGCTTTCAACATATATTACTATGATTCCTTTCAACCCATTTCCATTTTGTCCTCTTGTATGCCTAATAACTTCTTGTAGACATCTAATTCCTATCACCATTTGTGTTGAAATTGTCAATATTACTCGAATTGCACTCAAAGGCACATTTTATGTCAAAATTGCTAAAACATCATAAATGGTTCAAACTTGTTATTTATAAGTGTCAATTTAGGCCAAAGTATCCTTAAATTTGGTAGTGCATTTTATGTGATTCCTAACTTTGATCAATTCATTTTGATTCAAAATGATGATTTCACCTTTTTATGTTCTAGATCACTATTTTCTTCTAATTATTTAGTACACATTATGTATATTTGTTTTTTTTTAAGAAAATCCTAAATACAAATATGGTTCTAGTGCATCTAGCATCACCTTCCAATTCTTCTCGAATCAAATTATGACCTAGTAATATGACTTTATAACGATTTTAATTAATTGAGTGCTAATTTCCAAATAATTACACAATATTTATTAATCTTTTTTAAGGTTTAATAATTAAAATCAATATCTTAAGTGGATTTTCCATAGAGGTTATTGAATATTTATTTTTGGAAATTGATTCCTATTAATTACATCCTCTAGTGACATCATTTATGGGGAAGGTATCCCTAGACAATAAATGCATAAACTATCTAAATCATGACCTCCCATGCCTCACTAAAGCATCACATGGCTCATTAATTCCCCTTCTTCCTAAATCATGATGAGGATATTTATGGATTTAATTTCAAATATTAGATTAATTCAAGACATCATATCTCAATCTTGAAATGGATAGTCATTGTTGATCTTTCCCAATCTCAAAAATATATAAATAAGAGGGCACAAAACATAATTTTAATTCTCAAGTATTGTAATGTTATAATTCTAAAATATATTCATAAATCATTTGTTTTTTTATTTTTTTACTATTCATATTTGTATTAGCTTCATTTGATAGGCAATTAGATAGTTTCAATATCATGAGCCTAGGTTTTATGGTGTATTCTTTAGACATTGGAGGACATGATCATGTTGGACATTACACTACACTAAGAAAGTGATGGATGTTACTATTATAAAAAGGTCAAGACCTTTTTACAACAAGCCATGTGATGAAACAATAATTAATGTGTTTCTTCATTAGGATCACCCCATTGGGGTCATATTTTTGAGCAATTAAACCTTCTCCTTATACTATGGATAAGCCCGGGACATGATCATGTTGGACATTACACTACACTAAGAAAGTGATGGATGTTACTATTATAAAAAGGTCAAGACCTTTTTACAACAAGCCATGTGATGAAACAATAATTAATGTGTTTCTTCTCTTTCATGTTGACATGAAATTGTTGTGTATCTAATCCATCTAGAAACATTTGAAAACTTGTTATTTTAGCTAACCCCACTTTACCACACCTTGTCAGTTTAAGGTTTAAGATGATTAATTAGTTGATTTGTCTTTATCTTAGATTACTTAGTCTAATTTTGGGTGAAAAGTTTCTTGTTAATTAAAATTTCATAACCAAAAACATTATCCCCAAATTTATTTAATAAGGAGTCATTACTTTGTCTTAATGAAAATCATATTTTCCTTATTCAAATTTGTCATCATAAACATTATGTCATCATTGGTCTAATTGGAGAAGCTATGTTACCCATTTGAGTCTAAATCACTTGCCAATTTTTTTTAAGTCTCTCATTGACAATTCACATTCAAAATTGAACCTTTATAAGTTCTGAGGGTTGATATGTTAAATTAGGTTCACCATTTGCACATTAAATCTATTTTAACATGGGTTCAATTTTATATTTTTTGAATTAATGGCCATTTTATAGACTCAAAATCACACTTATCATCTTGGTATAATTAAATCATCTTGTAAATTGCTCAAACTTTGAGTCCTATAACACATTTTATACTAAACCCCCTTCCTATCACCATGTGGTGACAATGTGTTTCCTATTTATTTTTATTTTTATACTTATGAATTCTTGCATGTTTTAAAATCATGATTTTCTTAGTTTGCATTGTCTTCTTCATAATCCAAAGATATTTCTTCTAGTGTCAACTCATCAAGGTTAAACTAGATTTTATGGTATTGATGTATCTAAAAATTCTGTGTTTTAGTGTACTAGTGATAATATAATATTTTCAAGTTATCATACCATCTTCCAATTTATATGGTTTCAACCCTACCCAAGGTTAAGTAATTTTATGAACACATTATTCTAATTATTAATGGTTCAAAGCCATCATCATTTTTTATACTCTTTTTGATACCTTAGTCATTTGTTGAAAGAAAGATCAAATTTAGTATTTTGTTAAAACATTTTCAAAACATTATCCAAATCTTGCTAAATGTTTAGAACACTCTTTTTTAAATAATGAAACTAAAGTACACTTGCAACAGGGTTTCTTGTAGCCTTACTTGCAAGGTAAACCATTTTTATGATGGACATGAGCACTCCCTATTATTTGAGGTTGTTTCCCTCTTGGGCCTACCTATTTAAAACCAATCACATCCATACCATTTATCATATGTCATCCTCATCATTCCCCTTTGATTTTCACACCATGCTCAAAGGTTACCATTTTGATCTATTTTGCTTTGGCTTGTGTGAATAATCAAGCTCCACAACATGAAAAGGTTATCATTTTAGGATGTCCTCCATCTCCTTTAACTTTCTCCCTGTGCTTGAAGGTTACTATTTTGGGATATCCTCCTTCTCCTTTAGCTCATGTAAATAATCAAGTTCCACAACACATGAAGGTTACTATTTTAAGACCTCATTTGGTTTTCATGAGCAATCTAACTACATAATTCATGAAGGTTACCATTTTAGGACCTCCTCCTTTGGTTTACATAAATAACCAAACTAAGCAACATCCCATCATTACCATTATAATCCAATCACCTTCATCTATTTAACCTATTATTGAAGAACCTCCATTTGATGAACCAATAATTTTTGATCCCTTATTTAATATTTTAATTTTTGGAGAGCCCATTATTTAACCATAAACCATTATTCCCACTAAACCAAATTTTCACCACCTTATAAATTTTGTACTGATCTTTGAGCCAAAACATGAACCATTACCTCTTCAAAGGCCATCTTATGAGGATCGAAATGTGTTCATATTTTATTTTTTGTAACCAATTGTTAACCAAAACTAATATGTTATTATTGAGACATCCATTTATGATGATTCAACATATGATGAATCACCTACTAATATGTTACCTATTTTTAAAGAGCATCATCTCCTTGACAAGATAGTCTCTATAGAGTTACCTTTTGATCTTTTTCCACTCATTGAGGAGTCTCCTTTTGACAAAAAAGATTATATAAAACCATCCCTTGAGTGGTACCTCTCTTTGAGGGGCTTCACATAGATGAACTAGTCTATGTTGAACCATTCCTATATTAATCACTTTTTTTTAGCCCATTATGCCATCATAGGCCATTACTTGTTCAAAACCAACCATTTAATAGAACATCATTATAGAAGCAGCCATACCATATGAAGAAATAACATTAGAGTCAAGTTTTACTTTTGAACTAACATCTGATTTAACATCAAAACTATAATCACTATCAATTATGACATCAAATTTGGAGTCCCTTCTATTCGAATCAAATTCATAAATAGAATATAGTATTGATTGTTACAACATTGGTAACAATTGCCTTACGAATCAATTTGAATATATTTGTGATCCTTCTACAATTTTTGTGGATGATTACTTCATCATGAACATTGGTTATCCTAGTATATTCTATTAGGATTTTGTATCCATTCATTATTACATTATTACCACCCAACATAGCCATTATATTTACATTTCACCTCTTGCAAACATTGAATGGGGCTGATAGAATCATGATTTGTTGAACTGCATCCATGGTGACATAATAGGTGTAGAATATCAGGGGGACCAAGACCAAATTTGTTTAGAAGAAGAACAATCTCCTAATGAAAACTTTTTAGAGGTGTTAGGGGATAAGAAAAGACCAAACACAACATGTTTTAGTGAAACCTTTGTAAAGGTGCTAGATGACAATCAAATTAAAATGTTAGCATCTCTTTGTAAAATCTTCTCTAAGGTGCTATGGGATGATCAACACAAATTCATCAGTGAAAACCTCATCAAGGTGCTAATAGCTAAGAATAAAAGTTCTTCACTATTTATTGAAGATATTATTTAGGATCAAATAAAAATAACTTCCAATATATAACATAATTAGAAGGTAGCTACTCTCAATATTAAACAACAAAACAATCTAGTGGTCTTATTGAGAGTATCTTTAGAGGTCTTCATCCCCACCACAACCAAAATTATGTCACATATAGTATCAAAAACATTACATGTGATTGAAAGTCCCAATATTCATTTATTTCCCATTCATTATATATTTAATTCTCATCCACCTATTCATTACCCACTTATATAATTTATCCTAACATTATTTAACATCACTGGTATCAATTTCCTCTGTAGAGGTTACAAGGATATCTTGTCTCGACATTTGAAGGAAACGAAATCAATGACTAACGAAGATCATGAATACATTATTGAGATCTAGATCAATGGTAAGTTTCTGATAGAGTAGATTTTATAGAAGGGTGTTGGATATCAACTTTATAACTAATCATTTCTATTGTCTCCCATATTGACTAAGACATACACCTCCTTATCATCAAGAAAAATAGAACCATTTTTTACTTTTCTATTTTTCATTTGCCATTATCATTCCTTGTCTCTTGGGGGTGACATTATATACCATTTTAGGCATATTACACCATTGTATTTCATTTGCCAAACTATTTGCCTCTATATTGACTTGAGGTCCTTCAAGACTATGTAGGTAGCATTTAATTTCTATTAAGGTTAGGTCACTTACCACTTCGCCAGGCTCTCACCATTTTTCAAGTAATTGTTAAGTTTGAATGCTCTCACTATTTTATGAGTAACCTAAGAAATGCTCTTGCCATTTTGAGATCAAACTAATTCAATCATCACTTAGGGGAAATTTTTTTGTCACTGTATCTAATTATCTTCTGATCATTTTCATTATATCATTTCTTTACTATTGATGAAAGCCTATTTTTAGCCATCCTACTTATCTCATTTTGATCTTCGTTCCTTTTTCTATTCCCACACCTTTCATTAGCGGATTTCAATCTAGTTTCAATAATTTTATAATTCTATGTTGAATTAAAGTCTATGGTAGTAGTGTGACATTTTATCTAGCAAGTTATCTTTCATCTATCATATTAATTGGTATCATTGATTATAACTACCTATGGGAAAATCAATATTGTATTTGATACCCTTGATTATAACCACCTTCTGGAAAATAAAAATTACAATGTTGTCTCCTTATTATAACCATCTATGGGAAAATTAGGTATAATTCCTTTTTATCATGTATTATCACATCATTTGGTCATTATTGTTATCATTTATTTTGTTGTTTGCCTTTATTTACAAACTTATTATGAGTTATTTTCATCACCTTTTATATGGGAAAAATTACTATGAATTGAGATTATTATGGGGTTATGTAGGCCATGTTCAATTCATGATGAGGTTAACTCACTCCCTTTCATCATATGCTCTCACCACTTTTTCAAACATTTGATGTTGGTACACTCTCATCGTTTCATGATCACTCTTCTATGATCTTCCCATCTTGCAAGTTGTACCATTTTGTGTGTCTTAATTATCAATCAAGTTGAGATACTTGAAAAATGCCAAAAATATTTATTTATTTGTATTGTTTTATGTGTTCTATGTGATCTTTTGAGTCCTTGTTTGATCTTGCTTCTTTGTTTTATTTTCCAAGTACATCTTGATGGTCCATATAAATATTGACTATTTATATCTTGATCTCATATTATTAAGTTATTCTTTTATTCCTTTTTAAACATCATTGTTCTTACTTGAATTTTGATTGTTCATATCTTGATCTCAATTTAAATTCATTTATGTTTATCTTTTTCTTTGTCATTGATTTTTTGTTTAAATGTAAATAAGTATAACTCTATTTTTGGTCATGTCTACCATTATCATTAGTTATAGGTATTCATATTTTAACTGGCTTTGTGCACTTGAAATACCATGTCAATATGAGTTCTTCATACTTATGATGCCTAATTTATTTTGCTATAGCAAGCAATTTATACTCTAGTTTCAAATTTTTAACATCAACAAATCTCTAATGAATATTTCTCAAGATCACTATGCATAATCTAGGCTCATGATATGAAAATAGGCATCTAGGTATCATGTATTTTAGCACTCAAATCAATGCTTAAAAATTCATCTCTTTGCCTACATCATGAGTCTAATAAAGTATTTGGTCAGTCAAGGGGATAATATGTTTAAAGTTGCTCTTGGGTGATGAAATTGATCTGGGAAGGTAACTAGTATTACTTTATTTAATTTTGTTCTTCATTGTCATTAGCAACCCCTGCATGAATAGTTTAGCTTGATGTGTTTAGCTCTCTATGTATTTTTCTTTAATTTCTTGGACAATGCTTGACTAAGATTTTTTTTTAATCCACTCTACACTTCCTAGGGTTCATTTCTATTTATAAAATTGGCTTAATTTTAATTTTTTTATAAAACACTTAAATTCAAATAAAATACTAAAAATGAGTTTGAAATTCTTAGTTGCCTACCTATGATACACCCATTTCAGATAATGGGCATCCCTCTTATCTTTCCTATCATCTTCTCACCATCTTAGCTCTATTGTGTTTCATTTTGTCTCTGTGATCACTATTTTTCTTTCAAAATAAGTTAAACAATAATAAATGACATTCTTTTCACCCTATTTTTACTATTCATAATTCTTTACTTTCCAAAAATTTAGATTCCTTGTTTAGATCATATCTTTGTTTTTACATGCTCTTTTTTTTAATATTAAAAATTTATATAATTATGACATCGTAGATAATATTTTCCACTACTATATGCCTATATTCTAAAAATATTGATTTTTCAGTAATTTTTTCACTAATTTCTATAAGTTTGCATAATGTTCTTCACATTGGATACCTTTACTTCTCTCATAGTCTCTTTCTTTATCTATAACACTAAGGTAAGTAATGGTATGTGTTTTTTAATTATTTTATTTTATTTATATTATTTTCTCCTTAGTGAATTTTACTTAGCATCAACATTATGTGTCAACATGTTCTATTCCCAAAGCACCATTAGATGTTGCACTTACATCACATGTATGAGATTTGAGTGGGGTATATGTCTACAAATAATATTTTCAAACTTTTATCACTTACTAATGAAATTTATCTTTTAATAGCCCATTGATTCTCAATCTCTCTAAGTTCATGATTTAAGGGGTGTACTATGAAAGGGGTTGGCACACCATTGGTGATTTTTAGGATTGTTGTCCCTTTTTCCCTAATTATCTACACACTTATCACTTCAAAACCATATCCCTAATCTTATTATTCTATATTTCACACTCCTCAATAATTTACCACATTCTATTCCCCTTTTCCTTAGCCTTAATCCCCTTTATAATAGATATAGTACTAGGTTAACTAGGTTGACCCTATACTATTTTGGTTAAAATTAATTGAGGGTCTAGGTAAGCTCTTAGCCAACCTAGTGATTTTTTTTCCATAATAAGACTAGGTCAACTAGGTCAAAATTATCAACCAAAAGATTTGAAAAGTCTTAAGGTTAAATCTACCTATATATATATATATATATAAGATCATTTCAACATTATTTAGAGAAGAGAAGAATAAGTAAGAGTTATTGTGCATCTTCTTATCAAACATTCTACCTGATGAACAAGCTTATGGTTTAAAACTTTGTTTGGAGATATAGATCTTATCTTGTGGAAAAAAAATGTGGATGCATTGATAGGTTATGTAGCATAAAGATTATTTATCCTTGTCATGCTTATATAGCACATTAACCTCTTATGAAGCACCTAGGCCAAGGAAGATATTGAGGCTTGATAGACTTGTCGTCAAAGGTAAGTACTCCTAAATGTTTTCTTCCTTTGTAAGAGTATATATATATATATATATGTATATATATGTATATATGTATATATATGTATATATATATATATATGTATATATATATATATGTGTGTGTGTATATATATATATATATGTGTGTGTGTGTGTGTGTGTATATATATATATGTATGTATATATATATGTATATATATATATATGTATGTATATATATATATATATGTATATATGTATATATATATATATATGTATATATATATATATGTATATATATATGTATATATGTATATATATATATATATATATATGTATATATGTATATATATATATGTATATATATGTATATATATATATATGTATATATATATATATGTATATATATGTGTATATATATATATATGTATATATATGTATATATATATATGTATATATATATATATATCTATATGTATATATATATATGTATGTATATATATATATAATAAACACATTTTCTCTTCTCTTCCATGTATTAGGATTGCATATACATTTATGTGAGTATATATCTTTTATGCATGTTTACTTTTGTTGTTTATTACCCCCACTTTGTGTCATAAGCTTTGGTGAGCACTAGATTAGACTTTACTTTACTTGTTATTAGTGTAATGAATATGAAAACATAAGGCTTAGTTAGGGTTATTTAATTATTATCCTTGAATCGATGCTTTGAAACCCTCCCTAGTATTATTTACTATGATAAGAGATCCTCTAATTGGGTCTAGTACATCCCCATATTTGTAACATTCCCAATTGTCTAATGTATCTCCAATCGAAAGTGTAAGTGTGATCTATCTTCTCTAAGTTAGGATTTATTTATATACATGATTCATTTATTATTTCATACACCTTTTTCTCCTAAAGGATACTTATGTGAGAAAATCTCCCCAAGGTATTAGTTATCAGGTCTTGGTATGCGGTGTAACTTAGTTGCCTTGTTGTGACCATTTCATTCAAGGGGTCCATGTGTGTATTTCAGCCATGTCAATATGGATTAAAAATATGAATAAATTATGCCTATAAAAATTACAAAATGGTCTATCTATGAATAAATAAACTATACAAAGAGACATATCTATTGATTAAAGACCATGTAATTAAACTCAAACTATAACTTAAAAACTAAACCAACCCATTGATTATAAAAAGAAAAAAATGGGGAAAGAGATAAAAAATCTTAGAAGTATGAATCCAAATACACATTTTTATAATCACTTAAAATACACAAACTAATCTTATGTTCGGATAACATTCACACAACTACAACATGAACTAGCACCAAAATCTGAGAAGGGAGCCAAGAAGAAAAAAATACACTACTACCATATACCATAGAAAATAAAATGAATAAAAAATATTCCATATATCTTTATAGTGAATAAAAATGTTACTTGAATAACATGATAGGGTTATAATAACTAATAGAGTATAAATATTGACAACATCTCCCCATGTAAAATAAGATGGAAAAAAGTAGAAAAGAAGGGGTAGATGGATCTCCCATCTGTTATGGAGAAGAAAAACCAACCCTTACTATGACAAAATTATATTATATATATATATATATATATATATATATATATATATATATATATATATATATATATATATATATATATATATATATATATATATATATATATATATCTTGGGACACCAACAACTACCCTTAATGTACAAGTTACTTTCTGAAAATAGCCAACCACCTTCATTAATGTTTGATGACTAGTAAAATATGGTTAGTTGATGGCTCTTAATGTAAATTTCACTCCCATACTATCACCTTTTCACTATTCACAACCTGTACAAGGGAACTAAAAGATGTTGCTTTGTAAAAAGCGATAGAGGAAAGAAGATAAAATAATATAATACATATAAAATTTAGGTCATCTAATAATAATGTGGCTGACTAGTGGCATAATCATTAATAAATGACAATGCAACAAACTAAAAGCATAGTAATTGATATATGGAAATGAATTCAACTAGTGACATCATTATCAATAGACATAAATATGACTAAATACGAACATTGTCATTGATAGATGACAATGCGGCTAAATGATGGCATCATCATCAATAGATGATAATGTAGCTAATTGGTGGTATTGTTATTGATAGATGGAAATATAGCTGATTAACAATAAACTCATCAATAAATGTAAATGGTGTCAACTAAAGGCACAACCACTAACTAAGGGCACATTCTTTGATCAATGGTAATGTCACTTAACTAAGGTACACTTTTTGAGTGATGTAAATTTCATCTACCAAAGGTACAACTATTGATTGATGACAATAGAGTTGATCAAAGGCATAGCCATCGATCAAGGGTATAACAATTGACCAACAATAATTTCATTGATTTAAGGTACAACTATCAACTGATTTTAATGTCATTAAGTGAAGGCACAATCATTGACCAATGGTAATGTCATCAAATGATGAAAATACCATCAGCTAATTAAGAAGTCATTGACCAAAAGCATGCCTATCGACTAACAATAAATCAATGCAATGATGGTGTTACCTTTGACTAACAACATATCTATAATACCCCTATGATGAGGTTGATAGTGTGGATACACGTAAGATGAATTATATAAAGGAAAAATTATGAGGCCCTAACTCCATTTTTATTCTATGTAAAATACAAAGTTGACTCATATGGATGTGGTCCTTCTAATATTGCTGGTTTTGACTCTTGATTTGGCACACAAATTAAGATGGACCACTAAGGAATGTTGTATTATTGAGTTTGATGAATTTTAAATGTATGCAAAATTAGATCAAAATTTTGGAGAGTGTGTTTCTTAATTCTTACAATAATTAAGTCATGTTTCACAAGAAACATCAAGTACCCCTTTTACTTATTTAATCTTTATGTCCTCAATCCCTCATCCCTCTAGGAAAAATAAATAGGTGAATTTTTATAATTTAATCTTATCGAACATTTTTTATTCCTTAGTTACTCCTCCCCAATAATCCACCCAATTGTACCCACCAATTTCCCAAGTAGACAATGTATAATCTACCATTATTACATTAGTAAAAGGGTCATAGAAACATAAGCTAATAATTTACATAGTGGCCCCCAATAAGGTAACTAGATGGAGGAGAGTTATTTCCATTTCCCCCCAAATGTGAATATCATATCTTAAACCCATGATTCTCCCTGGGTAGTCTCTATATTTTATCCCTCACCACAATTGGTCATATTAACTTTCCCAAAATGGACCTAGAAAATGCAACAAGCAAAAGAAGGTAGGAAAGACCTAGTCTTTTTGAGTAGCCAATAGTCAAATTTCATTTCAAAAAATAAAATAAAACTATGAGGAAGATCACAATTATAATTATAATGGCTAAAGGACAACATGTGGAACTAGAACAATGAGAAGATGTGTTATCTTTGACTAAGAGAATAATAACTCTCCCATTCGACTTGGGTGGTCATAGAGAAGACCCATATACCTATTTGGATTATATATGGTAGTAATAAATTAAAATTTCATACAGAGTGATAAATCAAAGAAGTACATACATATTTTGAAGGACCTTATAGGAAAAGTACAAGGGGTAACTAAAATGTTGTATGATATCCTCTAGTTGATAAGAGATGCAAAGTGGGAGTCATAACCCAAATGGGGATATGTTTTATCCCTTGTAGAAGATATGAAAAATATGGAGGCCAAAATCTATTTTTTATTATAATCATCTAGGGACAAGGCCTATGTTACATGAACCTAGTAACTACTTTGGATGCAGTATGGTCCCAAAATTATGTAGCAACTATAAGAGATGAATTGATAAAATGGAATCAAGAGATTTGAAATATAGTGAAACAAATCATCAACCATGAAGGTCTGACTGGAAAAAATGTGAATTTTTGGTGTAATTAACCAAAGTGGGGATTTGGTCTTTTGATCCATCTTTGAAGACCTCCTCTGGATAATAGTGAAAAATTTTAAAGTAGAAGTTGAGGGCATAATATATATGACCCATTATGACTTACACCTATCAATAAATTTTGATAGAATTAGGGTCCTTAATATAAAGACTCTTTATGTGGAGATTGTTTCTACATTGAAATAACATAAAAAATTGATGGATGGAATACCCTAGTTTTTAAAAATACCCCTATTCAACTTTAGAACAATTGAGATAGATTTTCAAGTGACCCATACCCTTTAATCATTAATTCAGGTGAGTAAATGAGATTCACCAAATACTTCAATTACAACCGCTTCTCAAATGGTAGGTCTAACCATAGCTAAAACTCTAGTTACAAATACAATGATTAGTGTAACACTAGTGTCAAAAATAAAAACTACCTCCTCATAGTTAATTTTCTTTATATTTGTACTAGCCATTAATAAAAATTTTTATTGTAATAATTTTTGTCTCTTGTGGATAGTTGGTTGCATCCTAGCTATGTGTTTTATACATGAATCTTCATGACTTACCATAAAGGTGGTAAAAACATTGAAAATGGATTGATATATGAGGTATTTCCATCCCAAGACTCTATATATGTGTATCTCCCACATTCCAAAGGGAGGAGAAATTTTGATACTCAATATAGATAGAGACTTTCTAGTTGTTTTAGAAAATCTATGTTGCATAACTAAGTCTTTCTCTTTCATGTTTATGTTATAGTTGTTATGTATTTTGATCTAGCTAGTAACTTACTATTTCTGGATATATGCAATAATAGTTTCAAGTAGATTTTAGTTAATTTGTAAGGTTTTACTAATTAAAATGTGCAGAAATAATTATAGGTTGATATATGTTATTTAATGTAACAAGCTAGATAAATTAATATTTGAAATTTGTGTAGAAATTCCATTTGATGAAACTTCCTATATTGATTTATATATAGTTTAAGGTTCCCTTTGATATTATCTATAATCATGTTTTAATAAATTTTATATCAGTCTTGGTGACAAACAACCTTTAGTTAATAACTTGGAGTTAATTGTGATGTATCCCTTAGACCTCATCACTTTATTTTTTAGTTATGTGTGTTAAAGTAGTAGTCTGCAAGAATTATTTATTTGTAATTTATCCTTGTTCTAGAGTTAGTTATAAATAATTCATGTTCCTTATTTATAGACATTTTTTTTGCCTTACCCTCCCCTCCTTAAGATAAATCCAATGTTACTGATTTAACACAAGCTTATGCTAAGGCCATAAAAGTAGGTACACAAATTAACCCCTAGTCTCAAGGATTAGCAAGGATAAATGTTTATCAATCCTACCCAACATTAAATCCATTTCATAATACCAATAATGCCAACTAACACACTGTAGCTCATAGTCAAAACCATATGCAATTTCCCCTATCTCACACTACACCTAGTTAGAGTTTAAATTTCTGCAATAATCTTATCCAAATACCTAATACCCATATAAGTTAAAATTTATTTATAGTCAATACTTCCACTACCCAAATCCCTATAATTGATTTTAATAAGGAAGAGATAGACTCCATCCATAGGATGGTACAAAATTTAAGTAATGAATTATCGACTATGCACAAATGTATGGGAAATGTTAGTGTGTAAAAATCCAATTGTATATTTGGTTACCAAAGGTACAATCAACCCTTTAATAGACTAGGGAACAATACCAAGTAGCACTCCAACAAGATTCTAGAGATAAACATATTGGAAGATGTATTTCCCAACTATTGTAGGGTTCATATCATATCCAAACATGGGGAGCTATATTACATATAATTATATATATCCTTTGAAATATTTCAAAGAGAAATGGATAGACAAGAAATACTTGCAAATCCACTTGATTCTTTTTCTTCCAATAACTCTAGCCAATCCAACAATTATATGGACTTTGATTCATATGATTTTTCATTTTTAGTGGTAGATGACAATGAAGTACAATATGTTTATGATGAAGTCCATGAAATTTAGTAGTTTTAAATAAATAATTACAATCTAGGAAATAAGAAACCTTTCACTACTTACCTCCAAATAGAAATACTACCACTCCACTAGATACAAAAATTGACAATAATTCACCTCCACCAAAGGAGAAGGATATAATGTAACCCAAAAAGTCATGAAGTAGATAACGGTACATTACTATAGATGATATGAAGAAGATCAAATCTAATATTACCCTACATGAGTCAGCTTAGATAACCAAACAAAGAGAGATACTACTGAAAGATTTGATCAAAAGATATTATATATTAAAATATAAGATGTCCTAGGTGATTGTAATGATTTATAATGAAAAACTAGAGATCTCACCATTCTTGCTGATCATTAGGATGTTTTATGAAAATGTTCACAACTGTTTGGTGGACATAGGACATTAGCCAATGTGTTACCCACAACTATATGGAATATGTTGGGCTTGATCCTATATAATTAAAAAAGAGTGGTACTAAAGCTAAAAAAATATAGAGTACCTTATTTCAAATAAATTTTGAATGTCCACATATATCTATTCTTTGAGCCATGTGTGAAGTAATTAATTGAAATACTGGTGGTCAACATTATAGAAACCTAAGGTCTACTAATTAGCTAGGATTGATCAAAAACATTTAATTAGTATGTATCCACTAACATTTTTCATATGTGGCCTCCATTTAAAGGTGTGTCCAATATAAGTAGGATTCATTTAGTGTAGAAAATGAAGTACCCAATCACTGAGTACAATGCCAAAAATGAGAAAGTCAATTTCATATATTCACATGTTGGTGTTTATACATTCACAATATAAAGGAAACCTCATGAACAAGAATTTGAAGGTCCCTCACAAATATAAAATCTATATATTTATGGATCCTGATCTAAACAAGGTTCTAGTGTTGGTGTGGCTCTAACTAATCCATAAGGGAAATAATATTTTATTGCATACAAATTTTAGTTCCCTTGCACCAACAATCAAGTTGGGTATGAAGACCTAATTCTAGGTCTCTAATTTGATTTAAACCATGGTTTTAAACAATTGTAAATATATGGTGACTCTAAACTAGTGGTTAACTAGATCAAAAGGAAGTACTAATTCAAGAGTATGTCTTGGGTTCTAATTGAATTTTTAGAGGCTTTCAAAATTAGAGATATCCCAAGAGAAGAAAATATGGAAATAGATGCATTAGCAACCTTAGAATCCAACTTGGTAGTGCTCCAAGAGTCCAAAGTGAAAATATTTTTCATGGATTTATTTCCTTTCTCCTCATTCCCTGACAATGTATAAAACTTCTAGGTATTTGAGGATGATCATCATATTATCCAATTCATAAATAATTTTAGGACTTTCAAAGACCATATTATAGATGAAAAGGACTTTAAATGTATGAAATCATAAGAATTAAAGGAAGAAAGCATCATATAGTTCAAGGATAAATGAATTCCCATGCGAATGGTATATATTGAAAGGGTCTTTGATCTACACCCATAATCCAAAAGGTATAAGTATCGGAAGGCATATCAATCTAACTTTGGAAAATAAATTTTAGGATATAAAGAGTACCCTCAATATGTCAACATTGGTCTATCCTATACTTATGCTAAAAATTATGAGCTAAAGTAAAGATAGATGGAGTACAAAGATATGATTATCTAGACATATGAAGACTTGAAGAATTTTTATATTAGAGTAATCACCTGTACTATTCTCCTATGTCCATATAATAGATATTTTAGGAAATGTTGAAGGCTTATGAATACCATTTTAGAACCTATAATGAGACTAAATTTTAGAAGCTAATAAATTCTAGGATCATATTTCCTATCAGACATTCTACTTGGGTGGAAAACTTGGTACCTATTAGGAAGAAGAATGGTTAAATTGGGATATGTGCTAACTTTAGGAATGCGAACTAGTCTTTAGAGAATGCTAATTACCCTCTACCTTCCTTGTATGAGGTAATCTAGAATGTTACCAGGTCTAAAATGATGTCCTTTCTAGATGGTTTATTTGGATACAACTAGGTTCTAGAGGAATCACATGACCAAATGAAGACTACTTTCACCATAAAGTGGGAGATGTATGCTTATAAGAGGATGCCTTCCAGCCTCATCAATTTTTGGGCAACATTCCAATGAGCCTTGGACCATGAATTCTAAGGACTTATTATTAAATTCACCATTATCTATATGGACAACATTACTATATTTTCTAAAAATAGAAAGGATCATGTAGAACACATACAAAAGGTGTTTGATGGAGGCCTAACTTATGGAATATCCATCAACCCAAATAAAACCATCTTTGGGGTCACAAAGGGAATTTTGATTGGCCATATCATAACCAAAGACATAATTTATGTTGATCTAAAATAAATTTAAGACATCTAAAAATTGACACCTCCAAATAGTAGAAAAGAGTTTATGTCATTCTTTTTTAAGATCAACTTTGTGAGAAAATTCATCAATGGGTTTGATAAAATTATCAAACCATTGAATTCTATGCTAAAAAAGGATGTAAAGATAAAGTGCACAACTAAGGCTAAGAATTCCTTTTGAGACATCAAGATAGACATTTCTCAATCTATAGTACTAATTAGTCTTTACTTCACCAAATATTTATATATGTGTTCCTTTACTTTAAAACATACCATTGCTACAGTACTCACTCAAAAGGTATATATAAATCAATATCCAATTACTTTTATGAGTACTAATTTAAGGATGATGAACTAAAATTTTAAATGATAGATAAGCTAATTTATGAATTATTTAAAATTTTAGTTAAGTTTAGGCATTATATTTAGAGAAGTAAAATTTATGCTATAATCTTTGACCCAACTATTAACCTTACACTCAACCAAAATGAATTGGCAGAGTAAATGGGAAAATGGATGGCCAAGTTAAAAGAGTTTAATCTAGAGATCAAACCAACCAAGATAGTGAGAGGATAAGGAATCCAACTAATGATTGAGACATATCCACACATTTGGGTCAAACAAGTCAATGAAGTCCAAATGGTTGGAGGAGAATGTTATGACCAAATAAATCATTTTATACTAATGGAAACATACCCCCTAGGTTGAATAGAGAACAAAGGAAAGATTTGAGGCTCAAATATTCCAACTACATGATAAGAAGAGGCGTCTTTAACCATATAAAAATAGGAAATATACCTAATATGAATCTCAAGTGAAGAAGTTATGGATATGTTCAACAACCTACACCAAAAATTGTGTAGTGGACACTCTTTTAGGATTAAAACAACCCACAAGATATTGAGAATGGGATATTATTGGCCCACCAATTTTAATTATTCCTATAACCATGTAAGGACCTAACATGAATTCTAAGTCTTTTAGAAAATACAGATCTTTGTTATTATGGTATTGCACCCAGTCATTGAAAGTCATCATTTTACATAATGAAGCCTTTATTTCATTGGGGTAATTTATCCCAATTCCTTAGTAGAACATAAGTTCATCCTCATGGCCACTAACTACTACACTAGATGGATAGAAGTTGTCTCCACTAAAAACTCTTGAGATCAAGATATTATTATATTTCTTGAAGAATATATATGGACCAAGTTTAGTACTCCAATTTATCTAGTCATTGATAATGGCCCAACTTTTCAATCGGTTGAATTCACTAAATGGGCCTACAATAATTAGGTTATAATTAAGTCATCTTCAAATTACATTCTCTAAGGGAAAAAACCAATAATAACTTGATGGATTCCATTAAGAATTTAGCTAAGGATAAACAAAGAGAATGACATTTATTTCTAAAGTATGCATTATGGATAAATACATGAAAATAGGTTGTCAAGACCTCACCCTTATTATTGGTATATGAATGATAGCCTATCTTCCCCATTTGTCTTAAGATCCAAATATATCATTTTATATAGGAGTATATTGAAAAAGATCTAAGGTTCTAGTCTAGATTGTTTGATATATTCTAACTAGAAGATGATAGAACAAAAGTATTATAAAGCTTTAGTAGACACCAAGACATCAAAATGTGGTTTGATAAAAGTTTCAAGATTAAATCCTTCAAAAATTTAAGCCTAGTTATTTAATGGGATAAATCCCATGAGAAAATGGATAGCATGAAAACTTCACTCAATTATAGATTGGACCATATTAAGTGTCTAAAATCCTAGGCAATAATGATTTCCATCTAAAATACCTTGAAGGTAAGGACCTAAGCTTCTCAGTTTATGGGTAGTATTTGAATCAATAATTCAAGGTTAGTTATTTCATGAAGGAAACTATTGTAGATGTAAAATGTAGATTAGGTTTTACTTCTTTCATAGTTAGTTTTATTATTTTTTATCTTTGATTTTTGATAGAGTAGATTTCATCCTTTCTAGATTAGATTGTTTTGATTTTAGCATTATTTTTATTTAGCTTAGTTCCCTATTTTCTAGGTTAGATGTTTTCTATTTAAAAACAACCTAATTAACTCTTCCCTAAGTTATCAAATTGATAACCCAATCAATATACTATTCATGCATGACCTGAGCCTATGTGTTGCATGTCTAAAAGAGAAAATAAAGGGGATAGAAAGAGCCTAAAATAGAGTACACTAGCTGGTTTATAGATAATATTTTATTTAATTTTACATCCTAGGGTTTGATATTTTAGGATTAAATTATGTAAGGAAAGCTATGTCATAATTATATCACATTTAAATACTCTTACAAAGTGTGTGAAATTTGTTCTCATTATTTCATGAAAATTAATAAAGTTTCCCCATTCTTTAGACTAAACATGATTTCCATACTAATACATGTTTGGGATAATAACCATAGATACAGATGAGACTAACAATGACATTCTAGTAACTTGATTTTTTTTCTACATATACCAACTTAGATGGATTCCAACCCTCTCTTATATTTAAAAAAAGAAAAGAAATGAAATGAAAAGAGTACCAATGTGTCCCAAAGATTGATGAAATAAGAATAAAATAAAATATTAATGTTATCTAAAACTCACATAATGAAATAATATAATTTAATCGTGCATCATTCAATATTGATATGGAAGAAAAGGGTGTAATATAAGGTATCTCTATTGAGGCTATGAATTCCTAGCTAGTAGAAGAGCAACACCTGAGCTTCCTAAGTTTTTATTTATTCACTTTAATAAAAACATTGTGAAACCTATGGTTTACTCCAAGTCTTTGATAAAAGTCTCAAAATAGGGGTAACATAAAATCACTACATAAAACATAGATCTGAGGTATGAGATAAAATAATATGTTGCTTGAAATTTCTAAGGAGTCTTTTTTATATTTCTAATTTGATTATTCTCTTTGGAAAGGACTCATGATTGGTTTATATGAGATATACAAATATTTTGTGTTATTGAATATTATAGATTTTCCCACTATAAGTCTCCATTTTTTACACTAAATATACCTCACTCCCAATGCTTTTCAAATATGGGGCCATTTCAACCTAGAAGGAACTAGTTATGATGAGGAATTGCTTACTAGTATTCATAAATACTTAACATGATAGGATTTCCCAAATTCCTTATGTCTAAGTTTATTATTAAGAATATGTTAATTATAATATTAATGAAATTTGAATTTTATTGGTTATCTAAGTTTTCATTTATTATTTTATTCATGATAACCTATTAATTATTTTCAAGAGTTTCCCAAGTATGCAGGTTCTCCAAAATTACACCAAGTACAATTCCCTTTATCAGTTTATTTTTTGACACTTTTCTTTAGAATTTCCCTTTAGTGTTTTTCTTTCCATTGATTTCCTTCAACATTTAACTTTGTCATTTTTTTCTTTGGAACTTCTACAAGTCTTTCTACCTTAGCATCTTTTTACACTTCAATCTACTAAACTTGATGCCATGTGATGATACAAATAGGACCTGGTGGTAATTAAACTAATGGGCCTGCATGATGTAGTGGTAAAACTAGAGTTAGTTCCCAATATTGATATAGTCTATAATTTATTTTCAAATGACCAATTTTTTGGCAAAATTATACATTTTTTTCAATGTAACACACCCATGGCCTATGTTAGTGGGCATGACTTTCATAAGTACTAACAACGCCTTAGTCTTACATCACCCTATGACTAATCCATAGTCAACCAATGGATGTGTATAAATAATGTAACCAATAAGTTATGAGAATGGTAAAGTGACCCCACCACCTTCAAAGTCAAGGGGCTCATCTTTGCTATTCATATTATCATTTTTTGGCTAAGGATCAAAATTATCATGGCATTGTTAAATATAGTTTATGGTTTCCCAAGCATAACATACATCAATGAGGTTAGTATTAACCTACTATACACCATCCTCACCTCTCCCAAGATCATTACCATAGGATAAATCATTAGTGTTAATTTGATATACCAAGTTAGTAGCTAAAGTAATAGGTTATATGGTAATTTCTATAAGATGTCTTATCTAGTGGATGTTATAACTGGGACAATCCACTCATCTTTCGAGGTGCCCTAGGAACCATCCTCTGAGTATCCAAAGAACTAAATTTGTGATGAATTAAATATTTTTCACATACACAAATTAAATAATACCATGATTAGGGTGGCATACACTTTATATCCAATGGAATACCAATCTATTTATGGCAAGGATGTGGTTAGATTATCTAGCCATATCAAAAGAACTATTAAAAACATTAGTAACTATTCTCTCTATCTAGGTTTCATAGTTATTCAAATAGAGGGAACCAAAGCCATTCTCATTTATCTTCCTTAGTTAGTGTTAGACATGGTGGTAAAATAAGAAATTATAGTTTAAATAGTATATTATGTGTATGTTACAATAAGAAATGATATACAAGGAGTATTTCACCCAACTCCCATAAACATTGGTTGAATTCAATATACTAGATGGGAAAATTTTAACTAAGTGGGAAGGAATAGGACATCCTATGACTTCAAGTGGGTACCCTATAGATAGTTTGATTAATGAAAAATAGTCATGAACCACCTGAATAGAGTTATAGCTAGGGTGAATATTGACTATGGCCATGTGTCATATCCACATTATGATGTATTCATAAATTTTTTGAATTATGTGGAGGTTTAGATAAGGATAAAAAAATAAAATATGTCTAAGGTGGTGGACAAACATATTAAATACTATCAAAATAACATAAGGAGGATGCTCACAGAATTGAGATAGCACACTAGAACTGAAAACCCCCTATAGGACCCTTCTTATAAGCTAAGATTCAATGATAGGAGAAGACTATTACATCTAGGTAGATGTATATAATAGAATAACAATAGATCAATTAGGATCCTCCATAACATCCCACCCTATTGATCACCATTACACCAACCATAGTGGTGTCCACTTCTCTTCACCTGGATGCCACTACATTGAGTACTACAAGTGTAACTTAATTTGATGGTTCATTCTCCATGTTACCATTTATTCTACTCACTATGACATTATATTAAAGTCTACCATATTTCCTCCCCCTTATTTTTGGTTTGGTCCCATCACTTTCCCTAATCCAACCCCTTACACCACATCCTCTATGAATTTTTACATGCCATAGACCAATGCCCGCTCTCCTAGGTTCTCCTCTAGTAATCATTGTTACCCTCACCTCATAACAGTTCATTACCATTATATATTCACTTGATTTTACATCACCCCTTTCAACACCAACTTATACTCCCATTGGACCCCCTCTTCTGTACAAGAGGAAGTATAAGGCCGGTTTAGTTTCTCCTCAGGGTACACCAACAAAGGAAACACATGAGGAAAACTCAAGGGAGGAAATGAATAAGAAGAATTTTTTTAAGTAATCATAACCACTATAGGTATTTTATAGTGATGAAGATTGGTCTAATAATAATAATGGGAAGACCAAATAGAAATATCATTTTATAAGAGTATTATTGAGACCATCAAAAGTGATACTATAGATGAGTGGTTGATAGAAGAAGAAAATTAGGTGGGAAACATTATGGTTTTAAAGACTAGTTCAACAGAAACTAAACTATTAAATAATCTATATGAAGATAAGGGAGATGAATTGAAGTCTAAACCTCTAACTTCAACATAAGGGTAATTAATGAGCATATCTCTAGCACTAACACCACCTAGCATAATAGTTTTATCTTCAGAAACATTCACTCCAATTACTACTACACAAGGGTAAATACTCGTGATCCTCATTCCCCATCTATTATTATAACTATTACTATTTTATCTAGTGTTATGATAGTTGTTTCCCATTTCATAGAGTTTAAGACTACCCAGGAAACTATAGTGCCAATTTTGCAAACCATAATTTTAAACCCTATAACCAGGACTATGGTATCTCAAAACACACCTTATATATGCTCTATTAGGATTTTCTATACATCTATAATGGATTATTTGAATTTTTTAATTAATTCCCCCTCCTCTTATTCATTATTTACTTCCCTAAGCCCTCATCCCTAAGGGCATAATACATATGTGCACTTTGATAATTTATTCTCCTTCACCATTTTTTATTCCTTAATTACTCTTCCCCATCCATCCACCATTAAATCTACAAATTGGCCAAAAATACCAAGCAAAATCTACCACTACTACATCATTAAAAGGGTTGGAGAAAAAACTAATAATTAATATAGTGTCCCAAAATAAGGTCATTAGATGGAGGAAAACTATTCCCCCTTTACCCTAACTAGTATTATCCTCTCTTAATCCCATGATTCCCCCAGGTAGTATCCATACTATATCCCTAAAACATAATTGTATCCTTCACCACAATTGGTCACATTGAATTTCCCAAAATTGATCTATAATATGCAAAAAGTAGAAGAAGGCAGACATGACCTAATCAGTAAGGAGAAACCAATAGTCAAGTTTTATTTCAACAAAGAAATTAAGAATATGAGGAAGATTAAAAGAAAAACCATAATGGTTGAAGTACAATAGGTGTAACTAGAACAAAGAGAAGATGTATTATCTTTGACTAAGAGAAGAACTCTCCCCTCTGACTTGGGTTGTCATAGATAAAACTCCTACACCTTTGTGGATTCTATATGGTGAGTAATAAAGAACAAATTTAGAGGCTATGATTAGTCTATCGAGGGCCTATAGGAATTAAGTACCATACAGCCTCTGAGAGACCTCATATGTAATATACAAGGGGTAGCTCAATAATTGTATGATACCCTCCAAGTCATAAGATATGTGAAGATGTAATCAAAACATAAATAGTGATATGTCTTCTCCCTTTTATAATATATGAGAAAGATGGAGGCCAATTTCTATTTTCTAAGTTGAGCAATGAGGGACAAAGTTTATAGTAACACGAACCTAATAACTACTCTATATGCATTATGAGACTCAAACTTTATAGAAACTAGAAGATATGGATTAATAAATTGCATCAAGAGATATAAAATATAGTGAATCAATTCATCATCCATGAAGGGAATGGCATTTTAATTTTGGAAGACATGAGAATTACTAGTGTCATTAACTAAAGTAGGGAATTGGTCCTTCGAGCCATGTTTGAAGGCCTCCTCTAGACAAAAGTGAATAGTTTTAAAGTGGAAGTCTAGGGCAAAATATATAATACCCATGATGACTTGAAATAGTTAATAAATTTTACTATAAGTAGGGTCCTTGATAAATAGACTCTATGTTGAGATTGGGGATACATTGAAAGAACAAATAAAATTGATGTATAGTCTCCCCTAGCTCTCCAAAAGACCCTTGTTGGACTTTAGGACAATTGAAATATATTTTTAGGTGATCCATGCCCTATAATAAAAAATTTAGGTGAGAAAGTAGGCTTTACTATCTACTTCAATTACAACCACTTCTCAAAAAGTAGGGCCAACCATATCTATAACTTTGGTTACAACTACAATGATTATTAGAAGACTAGTGTCAACAACAAAAAGCTCCTCCTTATAGGAATTTTACATTGTAATTATATTATTCATTTGTAATAGATTTTCATTTTAACATTTTTAGTCTCTTATTGATAGTTCACTACATCATAACTATGTATGTTATGCATGAATCTTCATGAGTTATCTTAAGTGTAGTAAAAACTTTGAACATGGATTGAGAGATGATGAATCCCCATCCCAAGCCTATATATATGTGTATATACCACATTGTGAAGGAAAGAGAAATTATAATACTCAATATAGATAGAGACTTTCTAGTTGTTTTTAAAAATCTATTTTGCATCTCTCTCTCTCTCTCTCTCTCTCTCTCTCTCTCTCTCTCTCTCTCTCTCTCTCTCTCTCTCTCTCTCTCTCTCTCTCTCTCTCTCTCTCTCTCTCTCTCTCTCTCTCTCTCTCTCTATGTCATAGTGTTTATGCATTTTGATCTAACTAGTAGCTTAATATTTATTTATATATGCAATAATAGTTTCAAGTAGCTTTTAATTGATTGGTAATGTTTTATCAATATAAATATGTAGCCACAATTTTAGGTTGATAAATCTTGTTTCTTGTAACAAGATAGCTAAGTTACTATTTAAAATTTGTGTATAAATGCCATTTGATGCAACTTCTTATACTGAGCTATAACTAGCCAAAGGTACTCTTTGGTATTAGCTATAATCATGTGCTTATAAAATTATAGTAGTTTGATGAAAATTACCCTTCAGTTAATAGATTGGAGTTAACTATAAAATATCCCTCATACCTATTCACTATGTCATGTCTATGTGTTAAAGTAATAATCTACAAGCATTATTTCATTGGTATTGTTTCCTTGTTCTATAGCTAGTTAGAAATAATTCACGATCCTTATTTTTATATGTTATTTTTAGCCTTACCCTCATTCCTTTTTGTGTTTTATTTGAAATCTACCCACCTTAGGATAAATCCATCTTCACCACCATTCCATTCAAACCAAGTGCATCTAGGATCCATATTCACATCCAAACCATCCAATTTTATAGTTGCTTCCCTCATTTCCATTCCACCACTGGTCATTTCATGACCTAATACCTATAACTCCTACTTTGGAGTGAATTCAATATTCATTTGAGATCCCAAAATGTTAGAGGTTACCTCATATATGTATTTTGTTATATATAAAAATCATAACAATAAGATGAAAAATAACTAAATTGGTTAGGCCAATATAATTGTAAAATATAATAAAATGTATTGATTTAGATGATATATTTGATAAATGTATAGAATGGTATCAACCAGGGTGATACCATTCATAATTAGATATATAAAGGTATCCATATGGCCAATAAGTTAGACTATAAAAAATATATTATTTAAAAAAAAATTCAAGTTGCAAAAAGAAATAAATATCAATCTTAAGTTAATTAATGAAAAATGGAAATGTGAAGAAAATCCAACTAATAGTGGGATAGGATTTATGTAGGGTTCCCTAGAATGTATGCATAGGGTAATATTATACCATAACTATCTTAAATTAATGGGTTTAGACTCAAATAAGGTTAATAATGTATAAACTATGATACCGAATGTCTGGTAGTGACCAATGGGTCTCTTGAATTGAAAATACCAATAGTAAAAGGTTCCAATGCCTAAGAATATGGTACAACATAGTAGTTCTAACTAGATATCTATGTAATTTAATGATTGAAAATAATTAATACAAAAATATATGCAATTAAAGTAAAGTAAATTAAATTTAAGGTGCCATGATCAATAAATGGGGTCTAAGAAACCTTAAATGGAATATATAAATTCTAAGCAATCCGATAATGACACCAATTTATTTGATGTAGAGAGTACCTAGATAAAGATACACACATTCATTAACTAATAAAAAAGCAATTCCAACTATACTAATTTAATAAAATAAAAATTGTAAGGTTAGAAATACATGCCTTGGAGTGGACTTGTTGAGCATCAATATCTTCCTTGGATAATGGTGATTTGAAAGATATTTTTGTGGTTGTTAAGACTTAAAATGGTTGGTATAATATCTAAGAATACTCCAAATGAATCCTCTAATTAAATCTCTAAGACTTCTATAGGATAAACATCTTCAATATAATATTATAAACCTAAATCCTAAAAATGTGACTTAGTGTAGAAGTGCGAGTGAAGTCATAGTGAATAGATTGTATATGATATGTTTAGAATGAACATTACCTCTATATAAACTTTTTAAATACCCAAAACTAACTCTTAGACTAAGCCAACAGTATAAACTAGGCCAATATAATATAAATGTCATAAAATAGGTTTGGAACTACAATGATCTTGTTAATATAATACACAATTGAAAAAAAGTGAAGAGCATATGGTATCGTCATGGATGATGTCATAATATATATGGAGACTGGCATCACTAAAGATAGGATGGAAAGAGGTAAGTAGAAAAAAAATGTGAAAAATCTGAATTGTTATTAGGAATGATATAATCATGACATAGGTATAAACATCTTACAAAGCACCATAATCCTTCCCACCCCTTTCTTGGTTTACCCATTAAGGATACACTCAAGAATATCAAATCTAGACAAGTCACTACATGAAAAAGCATCAATAAATGATAAAGTGAAAATTATTATGTGTATACACTAAGTATCATAAATTTGGGTCTCTAAATAAAACTGGCACCTCCTTAGTTCAAATTCATCCTACTGAGATTTAATGACTTTAAGTAAGACTTGACCTCTATAATAATAATCCTCTATCCATTATTTAATCATTTTATTATTTAAGGGAATAAACACAAGTGAAAGTAGATTATATGAGTGTTGTGTGTTGTAAATTGTAACAACCCCACTGGGTTTTATTAGAAAGGAAAATTT
>JARHVA010007114.1:400000-477500 GCA_037957365.1 Torreya grandis | reverse complement strand
CTATATCCACATTGAAATAGTAAAGGTATTTATCCTAAATCAATATAAAATCCATAATATGTTTCTACAATAAAATAAATAAACATGATCATCATGTATATAACACATAAGTAAAATTAATTTAACTAGTTAATGATCATGCAATTAAGCAATGTTTAACTCTTTATACATTAGTATATAAAATCTAGCTTAACCAAAATAGTAATCAGCCAAAAAATAACTATAAAATCCATAAATTAATAGCTATTAAGTCTAGAGAGGAATCAGGATCTAACATCCTTCCCCCTAAAGTTGGGTAGCATCCCGTTGACACTTATTCAAACATAATTTCTAAAATTAAACATTATTCAATAGAAAATTAAATAATATCCAACAAAATATTAAGTAAACAAATGTGGAAACATCGTATAAAACTCATCATAATCCTCTCAAGTGGGACTATCTTCAAAATATTGGTCCCATTAGACCTTGCATTGTGAAATTTCTCTATTATACAAACTGAGTTTGTGCGTTTTGATAATTCTGATTGGTTATATTGTGACCACCCTAGGATTGAAAACCTATAAAACATTCTAGTCCAACACATGAGAAGGATCAAAAAAATAATTTTTAAATTAGGACACATAAAACATTATTTTAAATATCTAGAAATGGTGGTGAAGTAAGCTTACATGCTACATGATTGATCACTTCTAAAACCTCAAAGTGTCCCACATATCTTAGTGAAAGTTTCACTAATTTATAAAACTTAATTGATATTTTTTGAGGTTTAACCCATATAAATACTTTAGCACCAACATAAAATTATATTTTTACTATTTTTAGATCAATATAACTTTTATTTCTATCATTATCCTTGACTAACCTTTTCCTAATTGTCCTAATTTGGTCCTTCATTTCCACAAGAATTTCAAGTGCGAAGACTACTCTATCTCCTAATCAGTCCTAGCTAATTGTTGTTCTACACCTCCTTCCATATAATTCCTTGAAATAAGCCATTTTCAACATTGACTGGTATGAGTTGTTGTAGGCAAACTCAGGCAAGGGAAGGTACTCCTCTAACTTATATTGATAATTCATGCAATATATTTGAAGATCTTCTAAAACAAGATTAACTCTCTATCTATCTATCTATTTTTGGGTGATATGTAGTACTAAAATTCAACTACATACCCAAATATGAATTCAAAGTCTACCAAAATCTATAATTCATTCTTGTATCTCTATTAGAAATGATATTCTCTATAAATCCATGCAATTGCTACACCTCTTTCATGAATCTCTTCACAAGCGTAGGTGCATCATCTATCAAATTACCTAGTATGGAGTGAGCTACCTTGGCTAGTTTTTTAACTACTACCAATATCATATTATGTTGGTTTCATGACAATGACAACCCTTGGATAAAATCCATACTAATTACCTACCACTTTTATTTTATTATATCATGAAGATATAAAAATCCTATCAGATGCACATGTTTATCTTTCACACACTAACATTCTAAAAAATGTGATACAAAATTTGTTGCATCCTTTTAAATACCTTTCCATAAATAGATAGGTCTTAGCTTAACCATGAACTTAGCTACACCAGTATTCCCTAAATAACGGGCATTATGCAATTCCTTTATCACAATGCTTTTCAAATTATCTCTATCATGCACATACATCCTACTATTATACCTCAAAATACCATCACTCTCTAAGTTAAACCCTTTAAACTTTAGATTCTAAGCATTATCTGATAATTATTTCTTAACCTACTAAAATAATTCATCTCAAGGGGAGAATTTAATTACGTAATCACAAAAATTACTCCTAATAGTGGCCAAGGTTGTTATGTACCTTCTATGACGTAGGTATTTTACAACTCTATTTTTGTTACCTTTGATATAATTAATATCAAAATCATAATAAAATAATAATTCTAACAAATGTCTCTAACATTTATTTAGTTTTATTGGGTAAAGATAAATTTGAGACCCAAGTTATCAATTTTAAGCCCAAATGGTTTCTCCAATAGATAATACCTCCAAATGTGAAAGGCATACACTATTGTAACAAGTTATAGATCATGAGGGGAATAATTCACCTCATAAGTCTTCAATTTTATGTACTTGTATGCTTTAAATCAACCATCTTTCATAACAATTACTCCATTTTTGTACCTATATGCATTTATGATTACTAAGAATTGACCATTAGGATTAAGAACTCTTAGCATAGGTACTAAAATAAGCCTCCTTAATACTCCTTAAAAATCTTTTTCACACTTGTCTGACAAAACAAAAATTTTATTCTTCTGCTATATAGAGGTAATTAAGTTAGCTATATTTGAGAAATTTGGAACAAATTTCTTGTAATAACCTATTAAACCCATAAAGTTCCTCACCTCATGCATATTTTTAAGTGCTAACCATTTCATTATGCCTCTTATCTTCCCTAAATCAACCAACATTCCATCCACAAAGATAATTTGTCCCAAATATTGCACTTTCCTCTATAAAATTGTGTACTTGGATAACTTACCATATAATTTGTGCTTTTGTAATTGTTAAAAAACTAATTCTAGATGTCGAAGATGTTCTTCCTCATTCTTAGAATATATGAGGATTTTATCTAGAAAAACCAATACAAAGTGGTCCAAACAATCCCCAAACATATTGTTTATGAGATTTATAAATGTTATCAAATCATTTATTAACCCAAAATACAACACTATGAATTCATAGTGCCCATACCGAGTTATGAAAATTGTTTTAGGAATATTCTCATTTCAAATTCTTAACTAATGATACCCTAATCAAAGATTAATATTATATAAAAAATATTACTCCTTGCATCTGATCAAAGAGATCATCAATGCAAGGTAATAGATACCTTTTCTTGATTTTCATGTTGTTAAACATTCTATAATTAACCTTAGATTTATTCTCCATAAGACAATTAGCTCTTAGGATCACATCATATGATCCTAATGGTGTAGCATATAGATCTATTATTATAGTGAATTTAGGTAACCTAATCTCAACTTCTACTAGACATTTATCAACCTTGACTATTGATTCATTCCCATACTATATTGACCATGCATTTTTGATAATCCTATCTTTTCTATAAAACTTATTAAGCATTTAATGAGAAATAAAACATTCAATAGCCCTAATGTCAATAAAAATAGAAACTAGATGATCAAACAAAATACCTATTAGTTTAATAGGAGAAGCTTAGAATTCAACCTGATGATTATCAATAATAATAAATTGCTATTGAAAAATTACCTATTGTGAATTAAAATGCAAAATTTTCCATCTAATTTACCTTAAGTAGACTCTCTATTTTAATTGTCACCTACAAAAATGAATCAACCTCTAAGTGGTCCTCTCTTATGTTACTACTAATTCCCCATGAAACCTCCTTTCAAACCATTTCCAAGTTTCCTATATCTTGAGCTAATATTGAATTTAGCATTCTAGCTCTTAAATTGGTTCTTGAAATCTCCATTCCTCTTCTAATTCCTCATTTTTAAAGTCATTTTAGGACCTCCAAGATTTTTATTGAACTTATCTCTAACCTGAGTAAGATATTTTAGCCTCTACTACTACTTAACTACCTTATCAAAGACCTAATATATGGTATATGGCCCATGCACTTCCACCTCATCAAAAATATAGGGTTTAAATCCCATAATAAAATTCCTAATTGGAAGCCTCTCATATTATTGATACTAAGAGACATACTTTATGAGCTTAGTGAAATGCTTCTCGTATTCATTCAAAAATAGATTTAGTTTCTTAAGGTTCTAAAAATCTATTAGCTTTTGATCAAAATACAACTGAGGAAGCCATTATGATATAAACAATGTTATGAACTACTCCCAAGTGGTGGTGGTAGATTCAAGGTTGATATCAAGCTCTTTATTAGCTCACTATGATGTTGCTTATCTAACAAACTGATATGCTCCCCAAACTATTTTGGTGTCTTCGGACTAATTTTAAATCTTGAAATACATTTCCATATTTTTTATCCCTACTTCATCTCCATCTTCCAAAATAATTTCATTAAACTTGGGTGGATTCACCTTTTTCATATCCCATGCCAACTCTATAGCTACTTGAGCTTTCACATCTTATGAAACTTCCTTATGCCTCTATTTTCGATGATTTCCCTTCTCAACAAGATGCTCTTCAGGTTCTTCTTAAACATTCTTCTCAACATCTCCATGAATTTACTTCTCTAAGTCCATGATTTTGTCCCTAGTTTCATTAATGGCTATGAGGATTTGATCTAACTTCATAGATTACTTAGTGGTAAAAATATTTAGATCCACTAGAGCATTGGTGGTTTAAGTACCCTCACCTCTAGGTCTATCATGCACTATTATTCTTCTTGGTTAATAGTATAATACATTTACATTAGTAGACTCATTAAGTTATAGAGTTTGAGCCTTATCTATAATACCATAATGTATTAACCCCACTGGGTTTTACTAGAATTTTTTTTTTAAATATTTACATAAATTCAATTTAATAAAATTACATTATACTAAAAACATACATAGTGATCTTTAACTAAATACATTATTTTTAATCTAACAAAATAACAATATCAAAATCTAATCTATTTAGATAATGATCACAAGATCAAAAGATCAAGTACAATGCTAAATAAAGAAATAAATATTACATTTATTTCATAAAATTATAATTAAAAATTTATCCATAGTTGATACAACATTACAACCAACTATTCTAATGGTACATATGAAAAAATGGTACATTTTCAACATAAAACAAGTCTTAATAATAATTTACAATGATACAATTCTCCATGGAGCATGTGAGTCTCAATGAACTCTAATATTCATAATCATCAGTTTAGTCACCAGTAAATTTTTTATGAGTGGAGGAAGATCATCATCCAAGTGTATTTTCCACACAAACCATAGACCATATATCCCCCACACAATCTCCCAATTAGGGAATGTCCCTCCCTTTAGGGATTGGTAGATAATGATGGTATAGGAATGAAGAGTGACAACTAGAACCCAGGTGCTATAAGATAACTATTACATGCAGTATATCATAAATACATATTTTCTAACATGATATCATACTAAACATGTAAACTAAATCAAATAAATTAAATAATATTTTTAACCATAAAACTTACTATGGCCAAAGTTTTCTTATAGTTATTTGATGTTGAAGATCAGTCAATTTCATACACTACACTAAATAGAATTACACCTTTTCTATGTATTAGTGACACTATTTATGTAAGCAAATTATGTCTCACTTTTTATATAGGGTTATTAATACAAAATTGGTTCATATATATAATTATATTAAAACTATTAGATTTCATAATGAGTTTTCCTTAATAGTAGATATAATATGTGTTATTTAAGAAAATCTTAAATATATTAATTTAATCTATTAAATGAAATATAATAAATCCAAACATATGAATTATTTATGTCACAATAAATTCAAATATTTAACTATATTTCAAACAATCATAGATAAAATTAGACCATCTGGGTAAGATTATATGTTAAGACATAAGGTACCAAAATATTAACATGCAATTCTAACCTAATGTTATTCATCCATATAACATTATTTTCCAGCTTAATAATTTATATCCATAAACTAAAAGTACAATTATAATCTTATTATACTACTAAAAATATCAATATGATTTGTATTCAATCTCAAATATCATAGAATTAGATGTTCCTTCCAACAATTTAAACACATATTTAGATTTAACCTAGATATTAAAAGTACCAATATTTCTTTGTTATATCATGAGATGTTTTAAAGAATTAACTTGTGTGTGTGTGTGTGTGTGTGTGCGTGTGTGTGCGTGCATGTGTGTGTGTGCGTGCGTGCGCGCGTGCGCACGTGTGTGTGTGTGTGTGTGTGTGTGTGTGTGTGTGTGTGTGTGTGTGTGTGTGTGTGTGTGTGTGTGTGTGTGTGTGTGTGTGTGTGTGTGTGTGTGTGTGTGTGTGTGTGTGTGTTAAATATGACTTAGATTTGTATTCATCAACAAACCACTAGTATCCCATATATTTATTTACACATTCTATCACTTAACTAAATCTTATACATATTTAATCAACATCCAATATTTAAATACTTGTATACGTTATACTCTAAATGGACAAGAGTTCTATCCATGATCTATGAGTATCATATATAACTATATAATCAAAAATATCATTATAAATAATTAACTCAAATTATATGCAAAATCTAAAATATGGTATTTTGACTATGTTCTTAATATTTATACCTGATAGTCCATAGCTTGCATATCAAAATGCACACAGTCCTTTATTTGAACTTAGTCATGTTTATATATGTACAAACTTTGTTATATGGGGAGATCTATTTCAAGGCATGCAGTCCTACATAGCTAAATATATATAGACACACACACAGACACACACACACACACATTCTATCACTCAACTAAATCTTATACATATTTAATCAACATTAATTATTTAAATACTTGTATATGATATACTCTAAATAGACAAGAGTTTTCTATATGATCTATGAGTATCATGTATAAATATATAATTAAAAATATCATTATAAATAATTCATTCAAATTATATGCAAACAACAAACTATGGTATTTTGACAATGATCTTAATCTTTATACTTGATAGTCCATAAATTGCATATCAAAATGCACACATTCCTTTATTTGAACTCAGACATGTTTATATGTGTACACACTTTATCATATGGGAAGATATATTTCAAGGCAAGTAGTCCTATATAAACATAGATAACAATAAACAAAAATAGTTTTTATATTGTTGGCTATGTCTATATAGGACACACACACACAGATATATATTCATGATTCTACATATTTTTATGAGTTAAAACCTACATCTACTCATCATAAAAGTAATCACATAAATCAAGTTTACACAATATTATATTTTACTATAGATTTTATTTATATATTCATTCATATTAAAATTAAAGACTATATTAGATCTATCATGAATACAATTTCCACTTATAATTTATACATAATATAATCTCAAAAATGTATGTAGATAAATAATTGTAATTTGAATATAACATATATAAACATATAAATATTCATATCGACGGGTCATTAATATAAATCATGAATTTTATATGAATATTTTCATGCACATTTATAAATTTTTGTTTAAAATATAAATCTTTAAGGTTGAGTTAATTATATATAATCATTCAACTCATATACAAGTTTACATCTACCTATTTCTTCACAAAATTATTTATTATAACCTTACACATACAACCCTTCCCTATGTGGATTTAATGACATTGCCCATTTTATAAGTATCACCAAATACATTTGAGTAATTAAAGGCATGATTCAGTTCAAGTTATCAAAAACTAAAGTTGACTCACATACCCAACTATGTCATTCTTTGGTTTAAAATTTTAACCCAACTATCACAAATATAAGTCAATGCATTCTTATAAAGAAAGGAATGGCCCAATAATAATTTTTATAGATCCAATTTATCATTACTATTCTACACATGCCCTAGCCTAGATCAAAACAAACATACATCAATTTATAATGATCTTGAACAATTGTATATTTTTTTATTGAGGTTAAACAGGAGGATTTTTATGAATTAATGTCCCCAAACTGTAGGAATAAATCAAAACTAAGAAAATCTAAACATAAGGAACAACCCTAAAAAGAATTCAAAGTAGATAACATAGAAAAAATAAGAGAACAACTAAAAAACTACTCTTACACAACCAAAAAACTTAGATAATTATGTACTTCCTAAAATGTCTTCCCAACATGCCTTCATGTTTGTAAGATTCATGTCAATTTTCTTGATAATGCTTTCATAGTCAATGTTGTGTGTTCCACTACTATGTTAGCCCTTTATCTCTTTTCCCATACCTCTATAGCTCAGGTGAAATAGATCTTTGAGGTGCTCTCAAATATTTTCCATATTCTCTAATCATTCATTAATAATGGCTTTACCATAATTTATAATTAAATTGAGTTTGTTTTGTAGATCCTCACTCGCATGCTCAGGGAGATCTACACTAAAGCTGAGTCTTTGAATTTGTATATCCTCTTCTTTATCAAATTAGGCTTTGGATAATTTTTCATTTACCTCTTGTATTATGTTCATCCCATTTTTTGAGGCTCAATGTTTCCTTCATGAACCATCTCATGAGATAATTTTTTAGCTCTAGTTATTTAGTCAACATATCAGTGTTCTCCCTATTCTTGAGCGAGTTTACAATTTAGTTAAACTCTTATCTTTTATCTTTCTAGAACTATTCATTCTCTTCTTTCTCAATATTATTAGTTTGGATTTTTTCCTTATTATTTTCAATCCCTATCTCCGTAATCCTTTGAGTATTAACATAGTCCTTCTTAGTATTACACACTTCCCTCTCTTCACTATTGCTATCCACAATTACAAATGTCCTTTCCCCCTCTTTGTATAGAGGGGTTTGATACTTTTTGAGATCCTTAGATTCAGTCTTGTATTTGAACTCAATGGTACCTTTATAATCTCCTCTTAAATGTTTCTTCATATCCTCTTGTTCTTTGTTTTGTTCCTTTCTTATCTTCATTTTTTAATTTTTCAATTTCTATTGCCTTGCTTCTAGCATCCTTGCTCAGTTTACCTGAGTATTTAATCTAAATTTTCTTAATATTTCTCATGTCCACTAGTCCTTCACTCATTTTTTCTTCCTTTCTTTTAATATTATTATGAATTATTTAATTCATGCCCTTGAAGTATTTGTAAATGAGGAATATAACACCCTCATGTCTAGGGTTGTATAACTATTATTTTTGAATTTTTCCATGGAGTTTTCCATAGATTTGAGAATAAAAAATGGAAGATTAAAAACTACTCCATGTCTAAAATAATTCAACATCCTAAACATGGACCACCTAATAACATTGTACCAACCTTAAAATGTAACATACTGAATAAGATGAAAAGCTACCTCAACATATGGTTTGGAAAGAGATTTCCTATCGAATCCATTATGTAATTATTTTATCTACTCACCCTCCTCTAAAAATGTTCATTTATCCAATTTTTATTATATATAATTGTAGTATCTTTTGGTTTCTTTTATGCTCAAACCCATAACATGTTCGATCAGCTCCTTAATGATTTCAAGCATGACCCCATTGATGTTAACAACCCTTTCTTCGTAAGCTCTAGAAAATTGAATGGACAAATGTCTACTGAAACCCTCAATTGTTTCCATAAATCTAGAAAGACCCCCCACCTATAGGTCACTCAAACTCTGCTATTAGATTTGACCTCTAGTTGTAGCTTAGGATCTATTCTATTGGGTAGGCCCATATTGATTATGTTATTCACACAGGGTTTTGGAAAGTCTTTTGCATATCCTCTAAAACACCACTTAGAAGCATCATTAAAGCTATCATGATTCAAATTATGAGACTCAACATGTTCTTTTCCTTGATACTTATCCCAATCAAAGTTGGGGTCCATGGGTCTGATTTCTAATATATTTGATTAGAACATAAATTATCCCCTAGGCATGAAGCAAAGGACTATATAACTATATATTAATAAAATAATTGTTTCCATTCATTATATATTCTTTAAAATACCTCTATAGGTAAGTTCTCATGATCTAACCATGTTTTCAAGCCCACATTGCTTGTTCCCTCATTAGCAAACCAATATACAATTTTTTTATGCTCCTTCTACACGTGGAGAATGTGCACCTATTATCAAGAGATTATAATTATATTAGATTCATAAATCATATTTTTGATAGTCCATCTTAGGGTGTGTTTACCAATTAAATAGTTGAAAATGTATATGGAGTCTCCTTCTACCTCCATCTTTTAGATATTAAGTTATTTACCTAGTTTGAGGCCCTAAAGGGAAGATAGAGCCTCCACCCAATGATTATTCTTAGCTCCCATATCTCTTTCATAATCCCTAATGAACTTTCCTTAAACATCTCTGATGGTTCCTCCTCCTACAATTCTTGGATTTCCTTTTGAGATACTATCAAAATTTAGTTTCATCTATCCTTTACCTAGGATTTTTCATTAAGTTCTCTTTTGAATTTCCTCCTTAGGGTTTGGTTTTCCTATAGTTATGATAATTTTGTGTAGTAAACCATTCAAAAGAGAGTATTTCATTAATTTTTTTTAATGGAGTTGTAATTCTACTTAATAGCTTAGAAGATTCATTCCTAGGTCACTTTACTAGTACATTTATTTTCCTTGAAGATGATGTTGTTTCTAGTTCCTCATATCCCCCACCACATGTGTGTAAGGTTAAGGTTCCATAACTACTTAAGATGAATATTTTTAAAGGGGAAATGTTATGCTAGCCAAAATTCAATTAGAGTTCTTCGGTGAGCCCATGAGATGTTGAATTTACTTAAGAAGAAATTCCACACTTTCTATGTGAAATTATGGTTAATGAGGAGATGGGAGGTGGTTTCATTCTCTTATTTACATAGGACACATCTATTTGTTATATTACATCCTTTTTCTCTTAAATTTTTAACCATCAAAATCATATCTTAAATGAAAACGCAAGTAAAGAAACCTATTTTTGAGGTGATGTATTTTTTCCAAACTCATTTCAATATCACCTTAGCATCTTGATTTTAGGAGATCATTTTATACCAATATTTGACATTATAGTTCCTATCAAAATAATCATTCCACATCAGCTTGTCTTCCCTATCTATTTTAGTGACATGGATGGTTTTAAGGGCCTTGCTCAAGTCTTCAATTTTAGTTTGATCATTACGATTTAATCCATCTAAGATGATTTATATTTAATGTTTAGAGCCATTTCTTATTTTCCAATAATTAGTAATAAAATCTACATATTTTTATGTTATATCCTCTTGTATGTGTTGTTCAATAATCTCCTAAATGTGAGATAGATCTATGTTCAATTTTTCCCACCAAAAATTTATATTCTCTCCATTGCCCATGTGACACATGGATCCTTCAAGAATGATATTTGTGTTCTCAATTAGGAAGTTCTAAATGTGTGATCCTCTAATGAACTGGTCATCTTTCAAAATGATAATAGGGTTCCTCCCTTGGAGGTATTTATGAGATAATATCTTGCCCCAAGTTGAATTATTATTTATGAATCTCCACACAAATTTATAGATCATATATTTATTGATCATTTGAAGATTTATTATGCCTAGACCTCTGAATCTTTTGTTGTTGCATATTTTGCTCCAATTAACCAGGTGGAATTTTCCATTACCTTCATAGTCATTCCATAAGAAATTTCTTTGAATTTTGATGAAGGTTTCTTCCACACCTTTTTCAAATTTGAAGAGAGAAATAATGTAAAGTGGAAGTATTTGAGGAATTTATTTAATCAAGACAACTTTCCCTACTTGAGAAAGGAGTTTCCCTTTCCACCCTACAAGTCTTTTTTGAAATATTTTAATTAACAAATTCTAGGCACTTAATTATTGTTGAGATAGGTGGATGGTAGATTCTTGATTTGACAACCTAAGATCCCTATAATTCTATTTTGTTTGGACTATGTATTGTTAATAAAATAAATAGAGATCTTATCAAAATTTATTTTTTGATTGGTATCTTTCTCATACATGACCAAAACTCTCTTCAAGGTCCTTGTTTCCTAGATAGAAGCTTTAGTTAGTATCATGGTGTCATCCAAAAATTACTAATTAATAATGGACTTTTCCTACTTGGATAGTTTAAATCCTCTAAGTTTTCTGTGTACTAAAGCCTTAAAAGTGTATCTACTTAGAGACTCCACCATGATAATAAATAAAAAGGGTGATAGAGGATCCCCTTGCCTTAGTCCTTTATCACTTCTAAAATATCTGTGAGCCACTCTATCAACACAAAAGAAACATGTATGTGGATATGTAGGTTCTAATGATTCTCCTATATTTTTCATTAAAACCAAATTGGTTCAATATCTTATCCAGGAAATTCTAGTCCAATATATTGTAAGCCTTGTCCATATCTAACTTGAGGATCATGGGTTCAATTTCACTAATATCCATGGAATGAATAGCTTCATGAACAATAATTACTCCATCTTGGATTTCTCTTCCTAGAACAAACCCTCTTTATTGATCCTATATGATTTTCTCCATGATAGGTTGCATTATCATGGTGATAACTATAGTGAAGATTTTGTTGAATGAATTGCACAAAATTATAGGTCTAAAGTTTGACAGATTTATTACCCATTCATTCTTGGGTGTGAACATGAGAAAAGTGTGATTAAATTACTTAAGTATCTATACCAATTCAATTAATTCATTAACAATAGTATTGACATCCTCACCTATAATTTCCAAAAAAATCTTGAAGAAGGTAATAGGTATTTCAACCAATATCAAGGCTTTTTTTGAGTTCATTATAGAAATGAAAAACTCAAGGTCCTCCTTGGAAGTGGCTTCCAATAATATATAATTATCCTCTTGATTTATTAGCTTTTAAACAACACTAAAAAATTCCTTCTCAAATCCAATGTTTTTTTTAAAATCAGTTTGGTACATATTCTTATAGAACTACACACCTATCTATTTTATTTCTTATTGATATTTAATAATATAACCTTATTTGTTGGTAATATCCATGATGTTATTGTGTTTCCTATTCTTGAGGGTTTATGGATGGAAAAAAATTGTGTTTCTATCTCCTTTAAGCCATAAATTTCTTGATTTTTTCCACCATAGTGATTCTTCTCTATCTTGTATAGTATGGTTGTTTCATAAAATTTATCAAGTTTGGAATTTGAAGATCATAACCCTTGTTTTTTAATCTCTTCCTCAATCTTAATCAATTCTTATTTTAGAGTTTTTTCTACTCAAAAATGTAAAAACCATCAAAACATTTGTATATTAAGTAAAAATGATTTAATGATTTATTTAATAAACTAAACCTAACCCCAAAAGAGTTTTCATATAACTCAAATATAAAATAATCTACCTTAAATTTTAACTAGGGTTTAAGATTGTCTAAAATACAATAAAATTTATCATAGTATTTTATATCTTGGCATGTGATTCAGGGCATTTAGCCATTACTATTAGGGTTTAGACTCATATACCTAGCTTTGTGGATGGTGGATCCATCCCTAGTGCTAGGTATATAACCTTGGTCTTTCTATGGTTTCATAGTAATGAAAAAAAATAAAATAGAATAAATAATTAACTAGGTTTGCTGAATTAATCCATAGCACACATAATATTAATTTAAATAATAAAACCCTACCCGATATTTGAAGTCTTGACATTTCCCAATTCATTTTTATTTTCTTCCAAACTTACTCAAATTCCTTCTTTTCTCTTTCTTCTTCTTCCTTTGTATACCATATACCCATGCCATTTCTTTATTATCCTTTTTATTTTCCTTCATGCTAACCTCATGCTAACTAAACTTTCCATTATATCTACCATAAATTATTGTAAACTTGATGAAGGAAGAGTCATACAAGTCTAATTGGTACTATTATTTGTAAAGACTGAACATTCTACCATGCTAAAATTTGTAAAAAATGTATGTTTTGCATAATATCTTGATAACACAATTCAAAACCATATTAAAAAACAATAATCTTTAAATTTTCACTTAAATAATCCTTTTGTCTATTATGCATATTGACTTAACAATAACCTTAGAATATTATAATTCTAATTAACATTATTGACTTCCTAATAACCATATAATAATAATAATAATAATAATAATAATAATAATAATAATAATAATAATAATAATAATAATAATAATAATTTAATTATTATAAAATTAAATTAATACAATATTATGCCAGATTATAATAAAATAGACTTAGAATTATATTAGTGTTCAATTTAACTCTAAACACCCTTTGCTAACTATTCCAATTAGCAATCAACAAACACTCAAAGAAACTAAGTTCCATTTCTTTTATATATGAATACATAGATAAAAAGGACTCTTTAATAAAAAACATTCACATTCATCCAAAGGTAGTAGAAAAGACACTCAGATTTCAAAGCATGAGTTTAAGAAACATAATAATATACAATAAGCTAAATAAAACAACATAATTATAAACACACAACCATACTCAAGTACAATAACCATGACTATAATTGAAAGCAACTATAATATATCAAATGAAGTAATGAATATAACAAAATATTTTTATATTCTGGTGTGTAGGAGTTCTTAGTTTCCATTTTTTCATCCCCCAATGCCTCCATCAATGCCACCCTCTCTGATGATGCCCTCCCTCCATCATAATCTAAGGGATGGATATATCGTGCATCCACCTCAAAATAGTAAAGGTAGTTAGCATGAATCAGTATAAAATCCATAATATACTAATCTAATAAACTAAATAAACATGATCATCTTGTACATAACATATAATTATAACTCATTCAATTAGTTAATGGTCATATAATTAAGCAATATATAATTATCCATACATTAGTATATAAAATCTAGATAAACCAAAATAATAATCAGCCAAATAATAATCATAAAATCCACAAATCAATACGTTATTAAGGATATAGAGGAATTATGATGTAATAGAAATGATATTTATGACACCTATATATATATATATATATATATATATATATATATATATATATATACACACACATACATACATACACCCATATACATACATATATGTGTGTATCTCTGTGTGTGTGTGTGTGTGTGTGTGTGTGTGTGTGTGTGTGTGAACACACACACACACACACACACACACAGAGGTATTTATCACATTAAATACTATTTTTGATAATAATAAGAACCATAAATCTAACCCTTATCCTACTTCTAGCTCAAATGAGAGCAAGAAAGCTGGTAATAAGAATCGTAAACCTAAGTTTAATAGAAATTATATTCTATGTTCTAAATTTGGTCATAGAATGGAAAAATATTATAAAAAAATGATAAACTTAAAAATAAATCTTATAAAAATAACAAAGAGAATAAATATAATAAAAACAAATATAATAATTAAAACCCTAATCAAAATGATAATCAAGATCATAATTTTGACATTATTTCTTTGTAAGATACCTTGTTTGCTTCTAAAGATTAAAAATTTTAGATATTGGTGCATCAAACCATATTATTTGTTTATCTAATATTTTATGTGATTATAAAGATATCTCTAAAAATATTTCCTTAGGAGAAAATGCTTTCTTAGAAGCAACTAAATAGGAAAAAGATAATTTTCAAATTTTGTTATAAATGATGTTTTATATGTACCAAAGCTTAAAAACAACTTTTTATCTTATTTACAACTTAATAATTATAATTTAATTATAACATTACTTAAATATAGTTGGTTTATTAGAAACTAATCTAGGTCTTTGATTGTTGAATGGGTTTCAAATAGTGGTTTATAAATTTTATATCCTTGTTTTGCATGTTTTTATTCATTGCAAGTGAGAATGAATCTCAATTATCACATGAAATATTAGGCCATGTTAATTTTATAAGTTTATATGATATTTTTTCTCATAATATTGTTATTTAACTTCCTTCTATATCTTTTCATCATAAAACTTGTGAGGGCTAATTACATGATAAGTAACATACTAAGCCCTTTAACAAGAATCATGATGTGAATTCATCACATCCTTTAGAATTAATTCATAGTGATTCTATAAGACCCCCTTGGAGTTATATCTCTTAATGTTTATTTGTATAATGTCTTTTTAATTAGTGATAAAATTAGAATTATCTAGTCATAGTCCATTAAAATTAAAACTGAAGTGTTTTCTAAATTCTATAAATTTAAATCTTTTAATGAAAATACATCTATTTTTTTAAGACATTAAGAACTGATAATGGTGATGAATATATTAGTAAAGAGTGTGATTATTTTTATATGGTATTCAAATGTAATTAACAACTCCATATTCCCATAAGCAAAATGATATTTATGGAAGGAAATATTACACCAATATTGAGATGGCTAGAAGAATATTTGTGTTGCAAATATTTCTTCTAGTTCTTATGGGTCAGAGCCTTGAATAGTCATGTGTATATTCTAAATAGAATAAATTATTAATATTCTCATTTTTTCTACATCAAAAATATATATGTTCATAGGATTTCATTTTCCTTAACAAAACCATTTTTTGTTACTTTAGAGATAGTAACTATATTGATAGTCATATATATTCTATTTTTTACTGAAATGATTTAGTATTGATTCTTGAAAAATACATATTAAAATGTTATTGTAATAGATATATTTCTCTTAGATGATAAATCAAATTATATATATATATATATATATATTCAATTTAATTGGCATTAAAATACAATATGTGCATAACATCATGCTTGATTTGATAATATGATCATGTTTAGTTTTTTCATTTGGTAAGAAGATCATGCTTGGTGAGTTTGGATCTTTTGTTTTTCAATTGATTACATTATTTTAATTGATTATTTATGCTAACATTATTATAAAATTCATTTGATAATAATATATGTTATTAAATTCAAAGGGTAAATTGATTTTGTATTATTAGCTCTTCATCATTACTTTAGTAAGAATCCTATATATACATCTCTGAAATTATTTGTTTTTAATCTCATGTGTATTTGATTATATTATTGTATATTATGATATAATTTTCCATATTTTATGTGTGAAAGGTTATATCTCAATCTTTGATAAAACTCAAATAATAAAATGAGATATTTATAATGAGATATCTAATGTTTGGCTAAACTTTTTTTATTTGATTGGGTAAACAACCTAGTTTTACAAGGATTAGAAACCATAAAAGTCTAATAAAAGAGAGTAGTAGGCCTCAAAGGCTAAAATGACAAAAAGAGATAAAAAAAATAAACTAGTTAACCCCTTAGGAGGTGAATTAGACCACACCAAAATAAATATATGAGGAGGGGGACACTCTAGTGGTTCCTTATCTTCTTCAAATATCTACTTAGATGCACCGTGCTAGTTCTTGGAAACTTTAGCCCTCATCCTATTACTAGGTCCTTTAGTATCATCTCATGAGAGGATAATCCATGGAATTTTTTATTCCTATTCCTATAGAGGGGTTTTCTTGATAGGAGTCATGCTAGGGATCTTAGGTGGGGGGTCTCCATCACCTTCAATGGATATTTAATGGGAATCTTGTTCACCTTGTTGAAATGGATGAAATATTGGATAGTCATGTCTTCTTTCCTATTCAAGGAATTCAATTATTCAATGAGACCAGCTAGGTTAGTTTCAGTCTCATGCAACTTACTATTAAATATATCCAAATTCTCTGTGTTGTTATTCATTTATTAAGACAAGACAAGTTTACCTTTCCTAACAACCTCACTAGATGTGCCCTCATCTAGAATATAATGTTTGGTTAAACTTAGTATCATATTATTAGTAAATTATTTTATGTGGATCACATGATAGTTGGGGGCAATGATCTTGTCAATATTAGAGATTTCCAATTATGAATTAGATACAATAATTTATCTTTTTCACTAAATTTGTAGTCAAAGTATTGAAATTTTTTGCATTAAATATGAATTTATTTTTTAAAATGTGTTTTACCATGGAAAAACATATGCCATATTTTTATTTATGTGGTTATTGTGATGTTAACCATAATATCCTATCATGAATCTATTTTTAGATGTGTTTAAGTTTTGTGTAGGTACACAACAATAATAATGTAATCATATTGAAGTTCATGTGCATTTTATCTAATATAAAATTCTTAATGGTAATATTGATATGAATTTATATCCTAAAGATGAATAAATGGTAGATATATTCACAAAAACACTTGGTGATACCAAGTTTTGTTAGTTTCATGCAATGTTGGGTCTCTCAGAGTTTCCATTGAGGGTGAATGTGCATGATAATTTCAATTCATAATTGCCATGTGTTCTTCTCTTTTGCTATACTTATTCTCAATTATAAATCATTATAAACTTCATATATAATTTATGTTATTGTAAACTTCATATGGAATTTTAATTTTGTACCCCAATATATTTAAAAACATACTTTTCAATGGAGGTATTTATGTTATAAAAGGCTCTAAATATACTTATTGATTATTCATGAGAAACTGTGAGATATAGTCTCATGATCATGCTAGCCTAAACATCATTTAAAGTAGTTTATGGATTATAATTCCTTTTGTTTCAAAAGGTTATGTTTTACATGATGAAGGTTTTTAAATCCTTAAATTGTGTACATAGTATAATTCCTTTTATTTTCAAGGTGACTATGAGATTTATCCCTACTTGAGATTAAGAGGGAGTGTCAAAACATTTAATTTTTAGTAGGTTTACTATCCCTTAGCCTTGGTAAAATAATTAAATAATAATAATAATATAGTATTTATTAACATGAGATAAACACCTCATGAAAATAAATAATAAATTTATGTTTATTTAATAATTACCAAATTTTATAAAATGGGTTATCGAGATGGATGGATGCATTGGTTACAATAGTCACCTCCCTTAATGTTTTATTATAAAATAGGGTTTACCCCTACTATTAAAACTCTCAAAAATTTGAAAAATATCTCAAGTGAACAAAGGTTTTTATAAATGTCATTCTATGAAGAAGTGAGATTGAGAATATTTTATGTATTAAGGGAATTTTTTTAACAGTGAATAATCACTATGTTTTTTAACCTCTATTGGAGGTTTTCCCACCTAATTTATGTGTTATTTATAATTGATCTATGTTGACACTTTATTGATTAATTACACTTATAGATCCATCATGCATATACATATTACATATGCATGAGTTATTTTGACATATAAAAGTATTTAATTAATATTTACCCAATTGGAAAAATAATAGTAATAAGATAAAGAAATAAAAAACTTGGATATACAAAGTAATTAAAAAGGGATAAGGAATGATCAAAAACTGTAATTTTTTTGATACTCTAGAACTTAAAAACTAGAAGGATGACATTTTAGGCTAACTATGCATGGCCATTAACTTTGATTTTACCTTCAATATTTCATAATGGGGTTGACCTATAAATATTCATGCTAGTTAGATCCATGTTACTAGGTCTATATATGTTCTATCAAATCTGACCTATGTAGGATTTCATAACTTATTTTTTTTGTCACTAGTTTTCTTCCTATTTTTTGATCTTCTTCTACCTAAAATTTCATAATTTTTGGGCCATAATGTGTTGAATTGATAATTTATTATCTTAGATATAGTTTGGAAATAATAATAAAAAAAGGATTATAGAGATGGGAAACCTCAAAAATGACATTGCAAAATAAAAATCTGACACTAATATCCACATAGTTATGAGTGAGTTTAAATGTACTAGTTCAAGTAATAGTTTTGAAATTTTTATTCCCTATAAGTGATTTTGAATATATGTGAAAGTCCAAACCTTCATTTCACACATTAAAGTTATGATAGCCAAAGACAGAAGACTCTATTACAAGTGTTTAAGGTATGGAAATATTCATGCTAGTTGTATCCTTGTTTCTAGGTTTGTCTATGCTCTATCAAATTTGTCATGTTCAATATTGCATAAATTTATTTTTTTGTCACTAATTTTCCTCCCATTTTAAATCTTATTATACCTATGATTTCCTAATTTTTTGTGTATATGTGTTGAATTTATAATTCCTTCTCTTTGATAGATTTTGGTACTCAAGATAAATAAATGGGTTATGAAGTTGGGCAACCTCCAAAGTTACATTATAAACTAAAAATTCCACACTGGCATGCACATAGTTATGAGTGAGTGTAAATGGAATATCTTGAGTGATGGTTTTTAACCATATCCTCCCTATAAGTGATTGTGAAAAAACATGCAAGCTAAAAACTTCATTAGTCATAAGGGGATTATGAGAGTGTAAGATCAACAACTCTATCACAAGTGTTTAATATATGACTCAATGAAGTTTAACTTTAAGTATGGGGATTAAATTAACTCTAATCTTAGCTTTATTCTTAGTTTATACCTTAATATTATATAATTTATGATAATCCTTTTATTATCCTAAATGGTTTAGTATACCTTTATATTTAGTGAACTCTAGAATAAGATGGTGTATATTAATCAAATATATAAATTTAAATGTGTAATATTAGTGGCAATGAGAAAAAGACACACAAATGTAAAGGGGATAGACCTATGTATGACATAGGTATGTCTAGGATATAATCATGTAAGGTTTATAATTTAACTGCTATAAATAAAGGATTAGTTATCAATGAGGGTCATGAAAACATATGAGATTTAGTCTAATGATTCTAATGGATAGGTTCTGATAATTATCTAGATGTTTTCTTAAGTCTCAAGGTTAAATTTATAATAATGTGGGGCCTGAGAAGTCTTATAAATATGAAAATATAATGTGTATGTAAAATATGGTAAATTAGGGATAAGAAATTATTGAAAAGGGTCATGTAAAATATTTATGTGTTTAAGTTATGACCCAACTTTGGCATGGGTATGTCTGTGATTGAATGCATGCATGTTCAAAGTATAAATATGAGCAATTTTAAACACATATTTTTACTTACGTAAGGAAGAGTGAAGGGTTTTTTATTTATTTTATCAATAAAATATTACATTCATAAATATTTTTTATTTTCTAAAAACAAGTTCTATTTTCAACAACTATTCATTGTACGTGACAAATATTTAATTTTTTATTATTTTTAATATTTTAATTTTTAAATTATAAATTTAAATAGAGAACATAGGAATGAATAAAATTGGATATTATTTTCTCCAAATGCCACAATAAACTCTTATAAAAATATACTTTCAATAGATTTTAAAGCATATCCAACACTTATTTTGGAGTTATTAGGGTCCATACCAAATTTTTATCAAAGAAGTAGATAAATTTTCTGAAGTTCATATAGGATCACTCAATTTCACTCAATTTTCATGTTTTTTTTAAAAAATATGCCTTGATATATGCACCATTTTTGAGGTGAGGGATGAATACCTATGCTAAAATCACTCATATCAAATTATAATGTTAAGTGGCTCGTATGTTAAAAAAATAATATACATAAAGTGTTAATATCCTAGAATGTATGCAATGAATTTTTAATTTATATAATACCAATGAATTGATTAATATCTTTAATAAAACATATAAAATATAGTATCATATCAATCATAATAGAAAATGGTATGATTCCCCCACGAAAATATAAAAATGGGAATAGAATGTATGCCCCATATGTGATATAATATGCACCCAAAATGACTATATAAAATAATGAGAACACACTATTAGTATGCCCCTATAGATGCATGGTAGAGATAATGGAAATGTAGGAATCAAAAATGTTAAATAATATGAATGATATAAATCATGGATATAATCATATTATAAAATATTCACAATGAACATGATCTCTACAATAAATTAAAAAAATGATTTACCACCCAAGTTAGTGACTAGACAAGTTAATGAGATAACACAAGAATAAGAATTGAAAACCTTGATAAAAATATGATCCTCTTTAAAGAAATATTCACAAAAAATCAAACACATACATATACAATCAAATATTCTTGCTCAAAAATAAATGTAACCATGTAATAATCATAATAAGGATATCCATGTGATATATAATATTGAAGTACTAACATAAGAGGGAGTAACCAATTTAATATATCTCAATATGATAAAGGAAAATTATGGAAACATATCACCATGACAAATACACTATGTACAAATGCCTCCAAGGTAGGACATGATGTTTTATTAAAAATTAACTTCTAAGATGTGGGAATATAGTCTTTAGTCTAGTATCATGTAACATATAAATTTTAATAGTTCATGGTCAATAAATACCATGAAATCACATTGCAAATCATGGATATGAAAACATCTAGCACAATTTAAAATTTAACCATGTATAAATAAATGTTTTAGATTTTTTTATTTTCTAACATTTTTTGTTTCTTATTTTATGATGATTTTTTAGTTTTATAACATGAGATATCACCAATTAATGATTGAATAATATAAATCACGTATATACTTTGTATGATGAACATAATGTGAGAAGTCGTAAAATGATGTGTAATTCATAATCCTATAAATGTAATTATATAGGGAAAATATGTATAATAACCCCCACTTTTTAAATAATATTAATGTACCATGATCACATAATATAGATGAATATGTGGCAATAATTCATGCCTATAATTTTGTGTGAATTAATCCACACAAATACAAGTCAATTATTTTTTAAAATATTATTTATTGCACATACATGATGACATGCAATGATCAAAGAATCCACTAAGCCACACCATGTAAAAATTAAAGTTCTGTTATCAATACACACCTAGTTTCATGATAATCTAAATACCCGTTATAGCTATGTCTACACTAATGAACACACTATGACCTAAAGAGCATACATAACCTCAAAAAGCATAGTAAGCCCCAAAACCCTAGTGGTATTATACTAGGATCATAATTAATATGTTAAGAGATACCACATTATCTAGGGTCAAATCACCCACACCTATGCTCAACTGGTTTCAAACATAAAACCACACCATTCTAACTAATCAAATGGCTAAAATTCATGACTTAAGTGACAAATATAATTTAATTATAGGTTGAGTTGATTATTTAAAAAGGGACTTAAGAACATTTAACAAGGTAACATATGCCTCAAATAGAGCTTAAAATGTCCTAGGATAACCTTTAGAGTATGGATCATGCAATATCCACCATTGGATATAGCCTTTCCTAATTGTCTAGGGAAGTAAGAGCCCTCATAGGACTTCCTTCTAGCTTCCTAATGAGTTAAAGGAACTTTACCATTTTATTCCATGGGTCTTTTGATTTTCATTAATATCCATTCAAATATCAAAATAATATTGTAATAAAAATAGTTTTATTTATTTTCTTATGCCTATGTTTTCAATCTCAAGATTTTTGAAAAGGTTGTAAGTGGTTCTAGATTCTCATGGAAGGTGAAAAGGTGAAGGGAGATTCAATATCGTAATGGCCATCTAAAGTTTTCTAAAACTTTATATTTAATTTTAAATCTAAGTTAAATATTTTTATTTTATGTGGGGGATGATAAGAAATGTAAGGATTCCATTAACTCTAACCCTACTACTAGGTCACTACATGCTTATAAAATATCAAACAAGTCCAAGTTTCGAAACCCAAGTTTGAAATATACCTTATTTTTTATTTCCAAGATATTCATTTAAAATTTATATTGTGTAAAGACTCATAAATTATGGGGAGACCCTTAAGGGTCACCCCACCCTTGGTCCATCATGTGCCCTTAAATAACTCCATGTAGTTTAAGGCCTTAAGGGAAATTAAAAGTCCAAAACCTAAAATGTAAGACACAAAATATATTATTAAAAATTGAAAAAATGTCTAAAAAGGTTGACGAGGTAAAATTAGTTTATATAAGACAAAATTAATGGACCAACTTAATAGTACATGGCTAACTTAGTTTGCTAATGAAGGGGGATGACTTAGCACTATATGGTGGTGGATGGGGATAGCATAAAGTTTGGTATCACATTGGAATATGTCCATGAGTTACTTAGACTACTAATATTGGGGACACTAATTGTCATAGGGACACCAGATGAACAAGAGAAGAGATGAGCACTAACCCAGTGGGTGATGTTATTGGATAGGATTTACCTCAAACTGAGGGTGAACTTGTTTGATGTTTATATTGCATAGATAATATATATAAGAGTATGATATTACTTGTGACAACATGAGTGTTAAGTTATAATTTAGATGGAAAGGTACCATTGTATGTGATAGCCTCGTGTCATTCCATATTGGATCATGGGGCACTCTATGACTTAGCTTCTATCATCTATGTTTAGCTCATGCATGATATGTATGGGATGCTATCTAGAGGGTAGAAGACCATGGAACCTATTGACCAATTTTGGACTACATACAAATATTCTACCTGAATAAATGATCTAAATAAAATTTTGGATAGAATGAGTGGTCTAAAGATCACATGTAGCTTGTAAATTTTTAGAAACACTTTAACTAAACTTAAAGTGTAGTTTTTTCAAATTTTGAGGAAGTATGTTCTCATGGTGATCAATATAACTAGGATCATGGAATGAGTTTACATAGGCCTCATAGACTTATCTGAGCTTTGAAAAATCAATAAATAATTCAAGAACAAGTATAGAAGAACCAAACCATCATCAGACATCATAGAGAAATGAACAAACTAGTTTTCTTGTGTATTTTATAAGTATACTTAGAAAGCCTCTTAGGCCAAAAGATCACATGGACATGAATTTATTCATGCTTAGATCATGATTTATAGATTTAGTGTCTTGATGAGCTTATTATCTCAAGATATAAGCCTTTAAAGTTAGACTTATCAAATAAGAAATGTGTGGGGATGTTAATTTAAAGATATGGAAAATAGCCATTTGAATTCAAATATTCCAAGAAATAACATGCATATAACAAGTGTCTAGATCTTAGAAGCTAAGATCAAATCCAATGGTGAGTAGTGATCTAACAAGTCAGTGGGTCCTAAAGATCCAATGACATGTATTTGATCATGCATCAAAGATCAATAGTGAGCATCAAGTCAACAATTTAATATATCTTGGGAACAAATGGAAAGCTAACAAGTGTCAAGATATTGGGTGGCTGAATGAAGATCTAAAAATGTGTAATGAATGATAAGGCTAGTGATCCCAAATAGATCAATGGAACATGTTTAAATATACCAAATAAGATTGATGATGAGTGAGAGGTTAAATATTCAAAGGATATTGAATAATAATGAGAAGTATCCAAGTGTTATGACCATGAAAAATATTAGGTAAATTAATGGTATGCATTTGATCCATGTAGAGGGAGATTTATGGTATGCATGAGGTCAAGGAGTCAAATAATTGACAATAGGATCCTAAAAATTAATGAAGAGATAATACATGGCATATTTTAAGAAGTCACAAATCAAGATTGATCACCATTATTAAAATTTAAAAACTAGGGACTTCATAAAGAATAATTACAACATAGGTCAAAATAGAATCAAGTCTTGCAAGGATCATCCCATCACCATTAGATCTCAGTCTAATGCCACAATAAGATGGTATTAATATAGTCATGGGTTTTCAATGTTAAAGTTTGGATGCCATTAAAGCTTAATGTGAACCTCTAGTTCAAATACTTATAACATATGGGGTCCATCATCTGTGGTCATAATATTATTCTATGACTATGTTCACTATTTATTTAAAGAAAATATATATATATATATATATAATGAGTTCTTGACTTCTTTAGGGTTCAAAGGTATAATAGGTATATTTATACCTACTAGAGATCAAGAACAAAATTGTGGCTTATAGGTTTTTCATTGATATGATAACTATAGGAAAACTAATAAAGGAGATTGTTTTTCATTTATAGTAGACTTATGTTCAGATATTTAAATGGGGCATATAGGTGATTATGAAAGAGTGTCTCATCTTCCAATATAGTCATAGCATTGACAATTCAGGTGCTTATAACCACCCAAAGTAGACATAACATGTCTCTACCATATTCAATTTATGAAAATTTGGTCTTCATAAGCAAACAAGTGGGAGATGGCATACAAGATCAAAGAAAATGGATTTAAGGATTAAAGAGAATGTTAGAGAATTTAATTCTTCGTAGAGAATTTAAATATTTTCCTTTCTTGGTAAGATCATGACCGATCATAGACATAATAGACTCTTGTCTTTTAGTACATATTTCTCAGCCAATGATAATGTTGGTAGACTTCTAGAGATAATTAAGGCTAATATGTTGATGAAAAATTAGTCTTGATTAGATTAAAATGTGGTGGAACATTCATTGAAAGGTCGTAGCTCATTGATTATTTTTGGTTAAGATGTTCCCTCTTCTCTCTTATCCCTTTCTCTATATTACCCATTCTTTATGATATGTAAAAGGATGCTCATTTTTTGGAGTATTAGGGGACTCTCTAATTTATTGTAAAATATGGTCATCTTGATTAGGCTAAACCCTATCAAGCATTTGTAATAACTACCTCTTGATATAGAAAAATACTTTCTTCACTTATCTCCTACCTTAGATATATGTTTATTGAGTTGTGCATGATGGCATTATGTAAAGGAGAATCTTACTAATCCATTATCCTCCTTTTTAACCTCCTCTAAGGTGTTTTCAATCCATTTGTAGGTGAAGATTAGTGTTCTTCCTAAACCTAGTCCATAAAATACGTATGCAATTAGCTAGTCTATGAGGTTGTGTGAGATAGCATTATATTATATAGATCTAGTGTGAGTTTAATCTTATGGGAGTTTCCCATATTTATTTGGTGAATCACCTTATTATCTTTCTTAGGATCCCTTTTCCCCTTTCTGATGCTTTTCCCTACTATATCATTAGTTTAGGTGATCCATCAAGAGGAAGTTAGCCTTCTCAAAAGGTTTATCCCCATCACATGTTACCCATAGCTTGGGGTTATCCCAATATTATGTCTTAGTTAGAGGAAGCCTAAATAACTCTCTCCAAGGGTAGAAATTAACACCATAACAATTTATATCATGCTTAGTGGGACTTATTACATCGTTCATTAGTGAAGTTTTTTTATGTTCTCTTCATCCAACCAACCTTTAAAGGCAAGTGTTAAATTATCAATGGTGACTCCTAGCATATATCATCTAGGTAAGTAGCCTAAGTGCCTAATCATCATAATATAGTATGTATAATCGATCATATTTTTCTCAGTATACTTATTCTCTACCTCAACATCACACTTATTAGTAAAATAATGTTTTTGTGTTCCCCCTAAGTAGCCCTCAAATAACCTATCATCCCTATCATGGCCTTTGCTCTCCTCCCACCCCTAAATATGACCAAGGTTAGCCTCCTTTGAATGCAAATTAGTCTTCTAATTCCCCTTGTCAAGACCAGGTGTATCCAATTACATCTTTGTCATGAGTTAAGTAAGGATTATAAGTTTATATTAAGTTCATAAGGGAGATTGGTATGGGTTTAGAGTTTTCTCTAGTCTTCCCTATCCATATTCTACAAAAGTCAAGGAGTGATCTTTATCTAGTCAAGAATAGATGGTTAGTTTATGAGGGTAAATAATGGTCATTTTATAGGAATGAGGACACAATAATGATGAGAAACATGATCAAGAATGTAAATAGTGTGTTTATATCTTATGAAGATTAACATTCTCATTTAGATTAGTCTTATGTGTTGTCTCCTCTTTAAGAGCATCAAGTTCATCCTTCAAGAGTTCATAATCAACCACCTAATCAACCTTGTCAAAGTTTATCCTTGTGAAAACTCAGATAGGTAATACTAGACCAAGGTAGAACAATCATGAAAATCAATGAGGGGGTTAAGCTTGTACAGTAATTACCAATTCATGCCATGGATGGGGTAAAAATATTCTTTCAAGAGTTTTGGAATGTGGGGTCACTAATTAAGGAAGATGACTATCCATAGAATGAGAAGTAAAAGATGTAAAAGTGGGTATTATCGATTGAAAAAGTGTTTGAGAAGTGGGAGAAAGAGTATGTCAAACCAAATACAATTATTTTTCCATCTCCTACCCCTATACCCATTCCCACTCAAGAGCATGATTGTATTCCATAATGGATCTTATCTATTACATTTGATCTTGGATATGTCATGCTCTCACTTTTAAGGCCACCCTCTCCTATAATCATTTAAAAGGAATAAAAAGTGTTTGTTCCATACTAATTTCCATCATGTAAATTAGTTTATAAGGGCATAAAGAAGAAGGAAGAGGTGTTATTTTTGTTAGTTCCTCAAGAGACACCAATGAAACCCTACAAGGTACCAGGCTAGAAGGACACTCTCTTAAGCTAAAAGAAAGGTTAACTTTTTCACCCTCCTAACATCTCCCTCTTAGATAAAGAGCCTATTTTACAAAGCATAGAGGAGGATATTTTAGTCATAAGTGAGATTCAAAAGGACAATGGAAGTTTTTATGATGAGGAGATCATAATAGACAACCCATTTCATAGGGAGGAGCATGTTTCAGCTTTCAAGTTGTAAGAGCTTGATGAGAAGAAAGAATACACCTTCATGAACCTATTATGGATGACAAGGCTAGCTCAAGAAAATTATAATATCAATGGAAACATTTGTGCTTAGATTTATTAAGTGAAATGGAGTAGATTAAAGTTAGAAACTTTCCTAAAGAGGATAATCCTCAAGCTAAATATAGGATAGACCTTAAATGTACTACTAAAGTTCCATTCTACATAGATCAAGAAGAGGATCATAATTAGGTGCTTTAGATTTGTCCACTTCAAGATGAAGTGTCACTTGAGGATAACCCTAATATGTTAAAGCATGAGGAAAGTAGATCAAACATTAAGAAAGAAAAATGTGATGTTTTAGACCTTGGATTGTCAAATCAACCCTCATTTTTAGTTTAATAACAAGATAAAATATTGAGTGAGGTTGATGAAGGAGACACATCAAATTCTCAAGTGATGAAATTTGATGAACATACCAGTCAAGATCCTAAAGAGTTATGACAATGGTTTAATATTATAACCAAAGTATTTGAAGATGTTAAGAGACATGCCCTTCCTCCAAAACATTATGAGCATTCTGATCTAAGCATAATCAATCCTAATTTTCATAAGGATAAGGTGTAATAACATGTTTTTTTGAGACACAAAGTGAACCAAGTGTAGTTACTCCTAAGAACCTAAATGAAGTCTTCATGCAGGGTATTTACAAGAGTGATGAATAACATCAAGAAAGTGCTCTTATAGTTTGTGGATGTTTCCATTTGCCTCATAGGTGATCTTAGTGTTGAAGAACACTTCTCATTTTAATATTCTAAGAATGCATGGTATGAGTTGTTGTTTGTGACAATTTAGTGATGTTTTTGGTAGAATAGAAGCAAAGTATAAGAACTATCCACAATATTTATTTATTTTGTGGTTGGGAGCCACCAGGGTCTCAATCTTTGGATCTTTGTGAATTTGATGATTTCAAGAATAATCTATATGAATATTAATAATGAACTTTAAACTAAAGTGAGTCTTGATAAAAAAAAATAAGAGAAAGGAAAGGTAAGGTAGAAAGGAAATGGGATTACAAATTCTCATCTCAAATATTATGAAAAAATTCTAATTAATTTGAGCATACATGAAATAATCTATTTTATAAAATAACATGAACTTGGATTACATGACAAATCAAGAAAAAATTAAAGGAAATATATAAATCATAAGTAAGAACCAAGTTTACTTTAAATATTTTCTATTGTGGTCTAAATCACCTAAGCACATCCAAATGCAAATGCAAATAAAATAAAGTATACTTGAGATCTTTACATTTAATTAATAACTAACAAAAATCAACATCCTTATGATAGAGAATGTGACTCAAAGTACAAATAATCATTCAAACTTAAGATGACAACATGTAATTGAGAGACAACATTGACATTTAATAAACTATAAGGACAATATTTTCAGAATTCCTTTGCTATATTAAATGCTCTTGGTATACAATTGCTAAAAATATCTCTCTTTTATAAAGTGGTAAACCTTGCCTATTTATAGGAAACATAGGTGGTTCACTAGTTGACTTTCTAAATATATAAACATGCAGGATAAGGACCACTATCAGGTGGTTCACTAGTTAACTTTCTAAATATATCCACATGCAGGATAAGGACCACTATCTTTACTACAAAGATTACAGTGTATATACCTACCATGTCAAAATTGATAAAATGAAACCATATATGCTAACAAGCTAGCATATACTTGTTATAGAGGGATATTATTCTAAAAATTACATTGGTATTGGGCCCCTCAATTAGTCCTATCTAAGGAAGTCCTTCACCTTGGTGTATTTCTCTTTGATTAGCTCAAAATCCACTATAGGCTTCATTAGACAATCTTGCTCTTTATCTACCAACATGTTAAAATATTGGTCAGTCTTAGCCATGAGTAACTTGATAGATTATGCTTCCATGATTTTCTTCCCTAAAGTAAGGATGGTGTCAAGGATCTTCTAATTATCCTTGGTAGAATGTCCTTAATTCCCTAGATGTGGACACCAATTCTCTACTTGAATTCTCCATCACTGATCAAGTCCATAGCAGTAGTTTGAGAAGGGTTGTCTGATAGGCTCCCCAAAAATTTATCCATTTTGGTTTCTAGGTCCTTGATTTCCTTGATGATTTTATCAACATTGGTACACCAAGTGATCAAATATTCTTGCTTATCCATGAAAACTACCATGAAGATATCTAAATGTCTAAGCTTGATGATCTTAAAGTCCAATGCTTGCTTTATCCTATGCACCTTGATGAGTTATGTCATATGATTTTGTGAATCCTACCATTAGGTGATTAAGGCATGTGCCATCTTATCTTGATGGTTTAAAGGACTTAAGTTAAGCTTGATGTTCTTTAAATTCTCAAATTTATCCAACAAGGATTTATTCAACACTTGTAATATGTCCTTAGGAATTTGGAGGACTTGAGCATCTAAATTTTTCTTATCCTTCTCAAAGTTGAGGATGTTTTACGTCATTCCTTAGATTTTGGCGAAGGTCATTATTGATTGTGCCACCACTAAACTAGCCACATCTTCTTGATGGATGGGATGTTCTCTTACTACTTGCCCTTGAATAGGAGTTAAACCCACAAAAGGTTCCACCTTTTGAAAGGTGAACTCCTCGATGCCAATGGTGGCCTTCTTTGTCACTATTCTCTCAAAACCTGATGTGTCTAGATTGAATTGTAACTTTGTGTTAGACTCTTTAAATTGTGGCTACTCAAGAACATCTACATTTGAATTCCTACAGGCCCCTAGGTTGTCAATCCCTTGGCATTATTTATTATGAAGGATTTGGATCCTTATCTCTACTTGTCTATTTACAATGTCTTGGATCCATGGCTTGAAATTATCTTACACATCTATGCCAACTCAGGTTAAGGCTCATGATGGAGAGAGAGATGGGATTTTTTGTAATCTCCCATAAGAAAACTAGTCAGGAATGGCTGGTCCATAAATAGGGTTCTCATCAATAAAGAGGTTAACTTAACTGGTAGGGTGATTGAAGGTTAACCTAAGATTCTTTTTAGGTGTCAAGGGTACTAAGGCCAATTTTTCTTATCTCTTTCCTCCATCCAATGGGATCAAATCCATACTTATTGCATTAAAGGGATCCTCCTCCCTATTATAACCATAAGATGTTGTAATGTCAACAAGGGCACTTTCCACTATTTTTCCTACCTCTATGGCAATAATGGTAATGATTTTCACTAGGCAAGGAAGCCTCCATGGGGATGTTTGGGGTTGAGGACCCTTTCTATGTCTATATTATAAATTTTTCTTTTCAACCACAACTTCACCCTTTCCTTTTATATACTTAGGTTTCCCAATCGAGGATTACTTTGTCAATTCTACTTGATGCTCAAGATATTGTCCTCTAATAGGCAGTTCCTAATGAGCAATCCTGGATGGTCCTAGCAATAAGTGATAATGGAAGGGATACAATTACCATCTATCTCCTAAGGGTTTATTGTCTCTGACTAGCCTATGTTACAAATGGATACTGTAGCCTGTGATCCTAGACATGACCTCTTCAAAGTTCTTTGCCCTTATATATACCATCTCCCATGCTTGGTTGATGTTTGTATTCAATATTTGGCACCTTTTTATCTTAGATGTGGTTGGTCACTCTATTATTGGGGTCCTACATATTAAGGTCATCTAGTTGTAAATTAAAATAATTTCTATGGATCACCATAATTTCTATTTGCTTATAATCCTTGATCAAAATCTTACCAATGTCGAATGGAAAGGAGTGGACTAAAGCCTTCTTATTTTTCTTGCATATCCCATCCACACCTTGGATAATTTTATAGTAAATTTGTTTCTCTAAAATGTTACAATGGACATTATTGGGTAATTGGTAGGTTTGAATCATGATTTCTTCTATTTTTATTATAATGCAATCTGAATAGAACCATACATCCCTCATGGCTTCTACTTTCCTTTTGATTAGAGGGTGGAGTCTTTGTATAAGGACACTAGTGATTTTCTCATAGATAAAAGGGAAAAAACCATCATATATAAATTTCATGTGTTTCTTGTATTTAAAAATATGAAATTTTGAGTAGTGATGATAAATAGTAACTCTACCATCAAGGGACGAATTTTGGATGCTAGGGAAATCTATAGAGGCCAAAAGTGAATCCAAGAGATAGGACATCATATGAAATTGTTTGGAGGTCCTTCTCTTGATGTCTCTAAATTTTTTGGCCAAGAAAAATCTTATTAGGTCTCTAATAGGAGTGGCTAAGTTCTATTCCAATATGTAGTGGACATATGATACACATAACTTACATAAGAGGTAAAGGGGGCACCAAAGGCTAGATTTAGTAAGGTCATAGCTATCCTAACACCCTACATAAATTAGACAATAGGAATTCCACCATCAGCAGACTCAAAAACATGGGAGACTTATATTAACCAAGGTATGAGGATTGAATCCATGTCTTGGGTGTTTGTCCACATTCTCAAGGATGGAAGATCAATATGAGGCAAGGGGAGATTATATTAAGTTTTTAAGGCCATAGGATTGATGAATTCAACCTTATTATTGATTACCTCTTGAATGATCCATTATTTATCTATTCTATAATCAACAAACATGGGAGCAAGGAGGTTAATACAATGCATTACCTTTGGTTTGGATACAACATGGTGGAGGCCTACCAGTTAAATTGATACTAGGTCATTATATCTCTAATGCATAGAGCCATTCATTTTTTCTCCTAGGAAATTAGTTGAAATTATTCCATAAGGAAGAATAACTCAAACCATTTCTATATTCCATGCACATTTCAGGCTATCAAGTTTAGCTATATGTTTCTAAAGATCCTCCCCTCACTGTCTGAAGTGAGATAATGTTCTGCTTCCATCTTCATTTGTTGCCTTCCTACCACCATTGATGATGCCAAATAATATTTTCAAGGTCACCAAAGTTTTTAATAGGGTATTTGATTCAAGGTTCAATTGTGTTATTTTGATTACTTTGTGACCAATTGAGCTGACTCATGTCTTCTTTATAAAGGGCTTAGGGTTTTTGATCTTTAATGGTGGAAATATATAGTTTTTTAATATTATACATACCTTATATTTAATGGGACCTTACTGTCATTCCCTCTATGCTTTTGAGCTTAAGAGATCTTTGATTTTTATTATCCATGCTTATGTGGAGCCTATGTGACATGCCTCTGTGCCTTTCATAATAATTTTCATAAATGTTAGTTTGAGACTAGCCATTGGCTTTCAAAATCTTTATTTATTTTGATATAATAATACAAATCTAGGTTCTTATGTTCTTATTGGTCCCTTGATATATATGTTCATGGCTATGCCACTTATCACCTTGGAAAATCCTCCCCATGTTACTCACTCTTCCCAGTTGCTATCCTAGCCATGCATTAGCCACATGTAGAGCTCATGGGGCCTTTGGAATGTCTTTAAGCTTGATGCACCATTAGATCAAATCTAGTAGGTGAGTGATCATCATTGATTTTTATAAGTTCCAAGCCATTTAATTAATTACCTTTACTAAGTAGATCCCATCAAATATTCGTCCTTTGATTGACAACCTATGAAGTGTCTTCTTCATGGGGATCTATATAGCTCTATCAATTACCCTAACCATGGGTAGGCCACTTGATGATCTCATCAATCCTTTTGAAAAGTCTTTGGGCATGATGCTTCATTAGATCAAATATAATGGGTGAGTAATCATAGTTGGATCCTATAAGATGCACACATTTTAATCAGTTCCATGAATATATAAACTTAGACCTAAAATGATGTTCCTAATGTCCTTTTATGTTAATAAACACAAATTAACATAGGTTAAATCCTTTTATGCTAATTCTTTCTACATAAAAATTCTATGAATTATTTTGAAAGGGTCTTTATAAATTCCCCCTTTGCTTAGGCTTTGAAAAGTTGTCTAGGTTAAATTTGGTAGGCTCGATAACATCCACTATGTCCTCATAGATGTTAAATTATGGGAGTGAGTTTGTCAAATTTAAGACAATAGAATTGCTTTGGTCTAATGACTGAGTGCCATGTGTTGGGATGTTATGAATTATTAGGGATTTAGGGTTGATACATGTTATCGGATTAAGGCTCCCAAGGTAGTGAGGACCATCAGATCATAATCTAAGTTATTGATAATGATTAGTCTCCCTTTTAGTGTTAGCTTGGGTTCATCCTATTGGATCAAAATATTTGATTAAATGCTAGATATATGATCTACAAAAGTATGTGAGATTTAAGTTAAGGTCCGATATGTATAAAGGTTTGGACTAAGGTTTTAAATTTTAAAAGTTTGTTCATGCTTGAAAACACCAAGATATTTAAACCTTAATAAAAATCTAGTTAATCCAAAAGGGCTCTCAGGTTTTAAATGGGAAAATAAGAGGTCCAAGTCTTGATTATATATTAATTTTTGGTCATGTTAATAAATATAATCAAATATTAATATAAAGTTAGACTTAGGGTTTTTATAACTAAAAGGAAATATAATTTCTTGCTAAACATTTTCTATGGACAATCGAATTCAAACCCCTAGGGTTTAATACTTAGGAACCTTATCTTTCTCCATAGAACCTACAACTAATCACCTCAAATATAATCATTAGAAACATTATTCCATGAATCATAATCAAAAAAATTACATTGAGCCTCATGAATTGCCTTTAAATTTCAAGAGAGAATAACCCTTTCACATTCAATCCATAACATTAATGTTTTGAAACATTCACATGGGTCCCCTTTTAGTAAAAGTAGAAAAAAAGGGATATGTTAGTCTTAACATAGTCGAACATGAACCAATATTAGAAGACTTTGAATAGTATGTCTACATTGGATACATGTTTTTTCCATTACATCCATTAGAGATCACATCAAAAGGATTTCCCATCAAGTTGCTTAGTTCACCATTTATAGCACCTTTAAAGTAAGGTATTTTTCATCTTGGTTCGCTACAAGTCAATGATACTTAAAAAATTTCATTTGACCTAGGAAGGAGGTGCTTGTAAATTTTAACCTTGTATATATTATAGTATATTTAATTCTTTTCTCAAGTTAGTTTAGAATAATGGGGGAGGACACATCAAAGATATAGGCACATGGATATGAGTTACATCCACTAGTAGGGGTGGGGTTAGGAGAGGCATGGGCATGGTAGGCATTATCTCAAGAGAGATGTGCATATAGTTATCACTATCTAGTTGGGATCAGTACAAGCCTAGGTGGCTAACCTATAGGGATAGGTAGTAGGTTAAAGAAATATGACAGCCTCATTACATTTAACTATTTAGAGAGAATAATTTGAGGCATCTATGGGTAGAGTGGTTAGGCTTCAGATAGATATGATGGGGCCCAACCATAGATTTAGAGTGATGTATTATTGTACTATTTATATTAAAACACATGATATATAGAGATATTCTATTTTGATAATTGAATGCTAATTTTATGGGCTATATTATGGTTGTGGTTGTGGATGCATGGGCAATTTGGCTTGTGAGCAAGAGTTCATAGCCTCCCCACAAGTTCTTTACGGGTGAATTTACTTGGGGTTTCATCCCCAAACATTATACCAACCTCAATCCATGGTGGGGTACATAAATCAAGGAATATATACTATGATTTCTATGGGGCTGAATGTCTAGCCTCTCTAATCGTAACAAAAATGTGAGTCAGGTCTAGTTAACCAAGGGATTCCACTAAAAATCACATAGATGGAATTTCTATACAAAATAATAGACCAATTCATATTAAGTTATCTGGTATGAACTCAATTGATGTGAGGCATATCTAGTGTTAATCACACTTGCGACCATCTAAATGGTAAAAAATTTAAGTTTTTAGAATAACCCCACTTACCATGGATATATTATTGATGTAGGGTGATTAGCCTAGTGTTCCATGTCATCGTATAATCTATTAAGATAAGGGGGTGTAAAAACCCTACTACTTCATACACTTTTATTTTTGGATTAACACTTAAAATCTTCCCAGGGACACATATATAGAAAAAAATTGATAATACTATGCAACCTTATCAGTTATAGGATTTAGGACATTATATTTAGATGTTTATGTCATTTTATCCTTTATTGCATGTTTTTTGATTCTAAACTATTTGTTTTTGTTTGTTATGCCAGATCAAAATGATTTTTATGTCCACATCACTCTGTTATTTGAGGATGCATTATGCTGGATTGTTTGACACCATGTCTCAATTTCAATTTATATTCAGGTTAAAAATAAGTAAGAAACTAAGTATGGGTATGGTAGAAGAACATGTTTATTTTTGAATGAATGATATATATGATTGCTAAGAGATCCTATTTGTCTTAAGGATAATGACCTATAGATAAGAAATCACTAATGCAAAGGGGTTATTAGATGGATAGTAAGGTAGATTTCCTAGTGTGATCTAGATGCAGGAAGCACGAGTTTATTAGGAGGGTATTAATCCACTCTTAAAAAAATTAAGTTGAAAGAAATAAAGATGATGTACTTGCATCAAATGATAGAAAAGACTAAAAGGGAATGCAAGAAGAAATAAATGCTTGATAAAGGAAATAGACTAATTATAATAAATAGTGGGTCAATATTATTGTTAAATGGGTCAGGTTGGGTTCAAAAATTAGGTGGGGTCTCTGAGAATAGGAAAAAAGTTAGTAAGTGGAATTTGGGTGAGGGTAAGTAGGTGGGAATAAATTATTTTTATTTCTTACCATAGTGACCATCAGTGGTTAGGATGAGTATCAATGATTAAGGTAACTATTGGCAATTGGGTAATCATCGGTGGTTGAATAGACCATCGTTGTCATGGTCATCATTAGTGGATGTTATGGGTTCTTAGGGTGTTCAAAATATAGTCTAGTTTAGTTTAAAAAGGATGTTAGTAAGTGGTTAGAAATCTAGTTAGGGATGAGGGGTCATAACATATGATGAAAGGGGGTCTAAGTCATAAATCAAATACTCAGAACTTGAAAACTATAAATATACTTAACTAGTTGTTTGATAGCTAGTAGTTAATATAGAGTGACTATGGTAGATTAATATTACTTTGCTTGAAGAATAGTTTTGGCAAAGGCTATAGTCTCTATTATGGTTACTAATTTACTGAAGGGAAGATCTACAAAGAAGTTCTTGATGATAGTTGATAACTTGATTGCCTAATTGTTGAGCTCTAGGATGGATGGATTGATTGATTAATTGATCTTTTTTCACCTCTTTCTCCTCTCTTTTATAGGCAAAAGAGATGGAGGTGTAGATTCTAGAAGGGGTGAAACTCGTTACACTAATTTAATTATTAATGCATTATCTCACTTCATGAATTAAATTATGATGTGTTTGTGTTCACACATAGATCGAGTTTGAGTGTTCAATTAGTAGGGACCTAACAATCACTAGTAACTATCACCATCAGTGGTCAAACTAAAATTACTTATGCTCACGGTCAAAGGTTGGGTAATGGTCTAATCCAAGGGTGTTTTGACATATATAACCATCATGTGTGGTTTTTTAGTGTCTACATAGACCCTTGCATAGTAATATAATTGGTATGAACTCAATTGATATGAGGCATCTATAGTGTTAATCACACTTGGGACCATCTAAATGGTCAAAAAATTATGTTTTTAGAACAAACCCACTTGTCATTGACATATTATTGATTTAGGGCAAGTAGCCCAAAGTTTCATGTCATTGTATAATCTCTTGGGAGAAGGGGGTGTAAAAAACCTACTAATTTATGTACTTTTATTTTTGGATTAACACTTAAAATCCTCCCAAGGACATGTATATAAATAAAATTTGATAATACTACACAACATCATTAGTTATAGGATTTAGGACGTTATATTTAGATGTTTATGTTATTTTATCCTCTATTGCATGATTTTTGAGTCTGAACTATATTTATATTTGTTATGTCACATCAAAATGAGTTTTGTGTCCACGTCACTCTATTATTTGAGGAGGCATTACAATGTCTATTTGACACTATGCCTTTGACTTAGTCTTTTGATAAATATTTATGTGTGTGTCACTTTATTAGAAAGGGTAACATTACAATGCCCAATCAATTTCAATTTCTTATGCCTTGGAGTCTTGAAAGAAACCATAGATTACATATTTAGATCATGATAATGCCATTATGTTACTTGAATCATTTCATAGACTTATTTACCTTGTATTAAAATCCAATTTTTAAAACCAATCCATGTGTGAATTTTGGGTCTTTATCTATTAGTATTATGTTGTTCACCTTCGTCTAGCTTAGTGATCAAAGAAGCCTAGTTTTCCTAGGTTCAGTTTTTAATTAACTTTGACAAGTTCCAATCCAAACATTGATTGTTTTTTGTTTATGCCTTATGTAATTTGGGCCTCAACATTGATCTTTCTGTTTTGGTTTATGTAAATTAGGTTAACTCACCTAATTTGAAAACTATTTGTTTATGCCTTTATTTATAAAAAATAGTTTATCTTCCTCATGCCTTTTATTTCATGTCTTATATCAATTAATCAAGCTCATGTCTAAAGATGAATGACTAGTCTATGCCAAAGTGTTTCAGATTTGTTAGATTAAATCTCACCTTGTTTTTAAGTCTATATTTTATGCTTATTTTGCCAAAATTCATAGCACATGCCTTTATTTGAGCCAAGATTTTGATGCCACATTTGGCCAAAAGACCTATAAACCTTTATTTCCCTAGATTAGACTTGTTTATGACACTTTGAATCTAGATTTTGGAACTCTGATTTTAGTTCATCCACTTGAACTTTTTGTGTGTTATACATTTGATGTTATACTATTTTATACCAAGTTTTATCATATACCATTTTGGAGATACAAATCTCCTAGACCAAGTTAGACCAAGCTCAAACCATTTGTCATTTTGACAATGTTTTGAAGATTTTGTATAACTCTAGGCCTTTCTTGTATCATTTATCATTGATGTGGATATGTCTCATTATAATTATGGAATAAATAGTTACAATCCAAGTTATGATATAATAGCCATATGAATTAACTTTGCTCGAGACCCTTATGGTGAAGAAGTTATTTGTTAGATGGATTATTATCCTCATTACAATCCTCAATTTGGGGAATAAATCCAAGATATTGAAATATAGTGTTTGTTAATACCTTATTTTGGTTAGTTAACGTATGATGTTCACCCTCTCACTAACCATGACATATAATCCCCCACCTATACCATTAACCCTTCTTCAAAATACATGAGCCACTAAGCTCCACAACATCCAAGGATTTTTATATCAGGACCTGATCCTTTAGAGTTTATGAGCTATCAAGATCCACAATTCCCTACCATTTCTATTCTAGTATCTCATCATTTGGCTTCTATGAGAAATGAAGCTTTACAACACCATACCATTTCCATTCCTAGACCTCATCCTTTGGCTTTTACAAATAATGAAGCTCAACAATTCCCTATCATTTATATTCTAGGATCTCATCCTTTGGCTTCTGTGAGCAACCACGCTTTATAAATCCTTATCATTACCATTCTCATACATTCCAAGTATGGTGGCTCATTATCCCAACCAAATTATCAAATAATAACTTGATATCTCATAGTTACTTTCCTAGGCCATACTATAGCCTTTATTAAGCCTATCATTATCCAATTGTTATCCATTATCCAACCATTTCCAACTATTCCCAACTTTAAAAAACCCTACTAATTATTGATCCAAAATCAAGCCAGTTAGTACCTCTCCAACTCAGCCAATCATTCAAAGACCAAGATATATTCAAAACTAGTGTTTTACAACTACTTATAAACCAAGACCAAGAGAACCAACCAAACCATGATGTTTTTGTTAAACCAACCATTTTTGATGAGTCAACCTATGATGAATCACCTTTTGATCCTATACCTTTTGTCTAAGAGTCTCACTCTAACAAACTAGTCTTTGTTGAGTTACTTCTAAATGATAATAACTACCTTTTGGAAAATCATTACCTCGACCATATGCTTATTTTTAAAGAGCCTCCCTTTGATAAGCCAATCTTTGAGGAATTATCTCTTGACCTTTTCCCCATCATTGAGGAGTCTCACTTTGAAAAACTAGTCTTTGTAGAGCCCATTATGCCATCATAGGCCATTAATTATCCAATACCAAACATTCAAAAAGACATCATTATAACAATATACACACTAAATGAAGGATTATAATTAGAGTCAAGTTTTATTCTTAAGCTAACATTAGATTTATCATCAAAAGAAACATCAATGTCTATCTCAGCATCAAATTTAGAGTCTGTTGAGTCAAAATTAGCTTCAGAATTAGAATATGTTTATGGTTGTTACATTATTGGTTACATACACATGCTTTAGAAATTAGTTTTAATAAATTTATGATCCTTCCATAGTTTTTGAGAATGATTAATTTAGCTTGGACATAAGTTATCCTAGCATATTATATGAGGATTGTGTTTCCTCTTCCCATTCCATTATCATTCCACATGTTATTACCACCAACCAACCTAGCCATTATATAAACCTTCCACCTCCCACAAGTATCAATTGGGACTGATAGAATCACACCTTGTTAAATTGCATCCATGGTGACATATCAATTTAATAATATTAGCGGGACTAAGACAACATTCATCTAGAAGAATAATCCCTAGTGAAACCTTTTCAAAGGCTCTAAGGGGAAATCAAAGTCAAACTCAACATCTTCTAGTGAAAGATTTTTGAATGTGATAGTAGACAATAAAAGTAAAAAGTCAATGTTCCTAGTGAAACCTTGTTGGAGGTTATACAAGACAATTAAGACAACTTCATTGGTGAAAACCTCATCAAGGTGCCAGTAGATGAGCACAATAGTTATTTACTACTTGATGAAGACATTATAAAATAAGAAATTAGTATAGCTTCCAATCTACAACATAATCAAATGGTAGTTACTCTAAAGCCCAAATAACATAAAAATATGGTGAACCTATTGAGAGTATATTAAAAATCCTTTATAGCCACCACATCTAAAATTATGTTGATTTGGAATCAACAACATTATGTATACCTAGAAACCTTGATCTTCATTTGTTGCCTAACCATTATAAATTCTATTATCATCCACCTTTGCATTCCCAAATCAGACCCATTATCCATTATTTATCCATATTTACTATCCTTTGATTTAATTTCCTTTATAGAGGTTATAAATACACCTTGTCTTAAAGTTTGAAGGAAACAAAATCAACGATCAATGAAGATCACAACAACATTATTGAAATCCAAATCTACAGTAGGTTCTTGATAGAGAAGCTATTTAGAAGAGGTGTGGGATATAAATATACATGATTTATTATTCTATTTGTGTCATATGTTAATCAAGATGTGCATATCTGCATCAATGAGTGAAAAAAATAATTCAACTTGGCTAAAAACATATACCTTGATAAAAACAAAAAAGCATACCTTTTCACCTACTGAAAACCATACCCTTGTCATTTCCATTTTCCATATTCCTTATTATTTTTATTTTGCCATTCCCTTTCCATTGTTCCATACCTTACCATTTACCTTACATTAACACTTTGTAGCAATCCTCTTACCATTTTACCCTATATTCATACCATCATCATCCTAAACAATGACGTACCATATGTAATTTTACCATGTTATTCCTTTTAGACCAAAGACTATTTATAACCATCCTACCCAACCCTTTTGATGTTGTATCCTTTGGTTCTTCTAACACCTTATGTGAGCATATTATGATCTAGTTTTAGTAGTTTCAAAATTATGTGTTTAAATGATAGTCTATAAAAATAGTGTGATAGTAGATCTGCCAAGTTATGTTTCGTTATGCGTAAATGGTGTTATTGATTATAACCACATATGGGTAAATTAGTAGTGAACATTGTGTTACTAATTATAACCATATATGGGAAGATTAGTAGAACATACATATGCCTTTAATTATTAATTATAACCATCTATGGTAAAACTAGGAACAAAACCTTTACCATTCATTACCACATCACCATGCCATTTTCCTTGTCATTTGCTAAAATTTATGAACCTGTGACCTAGTCTATTCTTTCCACCTTTTGTGTTGGTGTAATTACTATTAATTGATGTCTTATTAGGACTATGTAGGTGACACTCGATTCATATTGTGGTAAACTTAGTCCCTATTTTCCATATGCTCTCATCATTTTGTGAAAAATCTAAGCCAATGCTCTCATTATTTTGTGAGTGATATCTTGTAAATATCTAATGAGTTAAGATATCTAAAAATTTCAAAAGCATTAGGAATTTTTAAAATCCAAAAACATTTGTCCTATCTAAGCCTAGTTAGTTATCCTTGATCCACCCTACTGAGGTAAATCCATTGTTACGATGTTTTCTTTTGATTTTGCTTTTAGGATTCGTGTGTGTTTGTTTGATTAGTTGTTATTTTGTTTTCTTTCTTATTTATTTTATTTTATTACTATGTCTCAACTCACTCTATATTTGTTCATTGGGTGGTTCCTTATGTATTATTCTTGAGTCCATCCATATTCATACATCAACATTGTCATCATGGTTTTTTATCATTGGTACATTTTTACAATTATCTATTGGATATAAAGTTAGTATTTATGCATATTTAGAATAATTTATCATGGTTTTCTATCATGGTGCATACCATCACATGCTACAACAAAAATTATCTTGCGAATTCTTATAAGTAATGGAGACAGAATTTTCTTCTTTGTATCCTTGGTAAATCCTCCCACCCTCCTTAATCAAATCAACCCATTGACCATTATAAGTTTATAAATGTTAATAAGGATGAGAATATCTGCATTGGTGGGTACAACTAAATGATTCACATTGATCAATCATTATTATCTTATTCATCACTTTTCACATCCTTGTATGTCATGTTGTTTATGGATTATTTAGTCATTAGATAGTTGTATCTATGTTTACACCCAATAATATTTAATATGCACAATAAGTTATATACTTGAGTTATACTTTATAATATAACTTATTTTAGCATAATAAAAAATCATGTTTTATCATGATCATCTTAATGATTATAAATGCATATGGGAAAATAATTTTTGTAACTCATCAGCCCTAACTGGGGCATATGCCTATACCACTGATTATAATTACCTTTGGGAAAATCAATGTCTCACCCTTTGTTATTGATTATGATTAACTTTAGTCAAATCAATACTTTTTAAATCAATGCATGTAAACATTTTCTCGATTGGATTAATCTTACCCATGGGTTAGTTTCATTCTTCTTCTTATTATTATTTTTCAATGGACCATCCACCAAATGTATGTTTCAGCCACTCCCTTAAGGGGGCATCATTATAGGCTTCCCAAAAATTATTTGGAGATTATTCTTCAATCATTATCTTATTTTCATCCTATTTAATTATTTTAGAAGACACTAATAGGCCTATATCTTGTAACATCTTCCTAAATAGGGGAAAACTATAGATACCTAAAAATGGACACAACTAGCTTTAGAATATACTTCAAACCAATTCCTACCAACCATCATAAATTAAACCTATGAATCACTAAACATCCCAAATTTTCTTTTGCATCATTCATTAAATCTCACAATCACATTGAGACATCCCTAATTGGGGTATCGTATCATACACAACCATAACCTTTCATGGCATCATCCTTAATCATTTTGTGGCATCACAACAATAAACATGGCCTATTAAGTAGGGAACTTGAATGCATATCAAATCTTGAAAGATATAAATGGTTAATTAGAATTAATTAATAATCTAAACCAAATTAAGAGCCTAGTTGAATTATGCATGTGAAATTAATGAATAACTAAAAAAAGGAAATTCAAAAATTTAAATATCCTAGACTTTCATCATGACCTTTATGAGTTGTCAAGCTCTTTGGAAATATCCTAAAATATTTCATTTTTGAGATCCATGTCTATTCATTGTAAATCATTATAACATGATAACTATTAACTCTACTAGGGTTAGTCTTGACTCACTTTGGATTGGTTTGAGCTCATTACATGTTTAAACTCCACATTAAATGACCTTGGGTTTGGGTTAAATCCATTTACTATAAATACAATTCCTTTCTTATTGAAATTTAAGCTATTTTGGTGCAAATTTATCATGCACAAATTACTTCAAGGTGTAGACACCAAAACTACATCACACATGTGCATAATTTCCTATGTCAAAACCCCCTTGAGCCCCTTTCAATAATAATTAGCCTCCCTAACCTATGCTTTTACCCTTCACACATTTAATTAATTATAATTATTAAATTAAGTTAATTAAAAACCCTTTATGCTACATTATTTGGCCACCTCATCTTATGACTAATTCTCACTTGATGAGTCACCTCAAGACTTAGTCCCCTTATCTTAACTACCCATGACTTATTCTCACCTCAAAAATAAATTCCTAACCAACTATGTCCTTCTTAACCTCCTATTTCTACCATTTTGTAATGCAAACCACACTTGGCATGAGAAACAAAAGAAAAAGATTAAAACTAGTACTTTTACCTATTCTCACGTTGTCAACGCTGGTCAATCCATGATCGACATCAACAGGATCACTAACGTCAGTTATATAAGCCAAACTCTAAACTTATGTTTAGGTCAGTAAAAATTAATAAAACTAATTCTTATTTCCATATAGTATTTTGGTATTCAACTTTTGACATCTTGGCTTATTATTATCTTGAGTAAATCAATCCAGATCAAGAACCAAACTCTTGAGAACTAGTAGCACCCACTTGTTTACTCTATTCAAGGCATCGATTCAGACTATTTGATAGGAGCCATCCACCCAGTATTTATCATTTAGTCACCACTATAGATAAGTATATCTCTCATTCTATAAGTGTTTAAGTAGTTACATTTTAACTCCTTTACATTTACTATTTATTATTTTACACATTCTTGACCGAACCCAAGTGAAGGAGTTATAAAGCTTCCACACTTGTTTTCCCTTGTTCTGACACACCAAAACTCTGAAAAGATCCATCCAAACAATATTATCTATCTCACAACTCTCCTTCAACCTTCCAGACCTAACCAAAACCCTTTCCCAGGCCCAAAAAAGCCTTTTGTAAACTCTTAGGAAATTATTGCCCCTACTAACATTGATAACCTAGCTAATATCAGTTACACTTCCATACCAACCTTAGTAGCCTAACCAACATCGATAACTATAGATTTCTAGTAACCCTTCTAAGACTTGCCCAAAAAACTTCCAAAATATAAACTGAATATACCACCTACATGCTATTAGTTTTTGCTACACTTAAGCTATGAATAATGGTAAGATTATCTCTCTTTAACTCTCTCTTTTCCTCTCTCTTGGTTATTTATTAATATTTTGTCTCTTAGAAGTAGATTGTCATCTCTAAGGAAGTTTGACACTTCTTGGAATAAACATGTAGCTTAGCAACCCACTCATATATCTGCTAACAAACATTTTTTGGTAGTTCTTGCTTACTTATAGGTAGCCCTCTCTAGCTAAAGAGGAGTGTTTAAAACAACTAGATATGGCACACAAACCAATATAAGCTCATTCTAATCACTTATCCCTATCCTTCTTTTCCATTTTTCTTTAGACTTGATATAGACAAATTTTAACGAAACATTTTTGGTATGCCTTGTGGGACCATGGACTTTTCCTTGGGTTCATTGCTTGTTTTAAGAATTCATATAGGTGAATTATATTTAAATTTTCATTTCTTTCACTTTCTCCTTCTTTTCTCCCTTGAAGTAAAAATTTAACATTTTATTTTTTGTTTAAGGGCATTAAACTGAAACTTTCTTCTTCCTTGCCACTCTTCTTTTCTCTTTACCTCTAAAAGCAATTTATCATTTTTCTTACAAGTCAAAATAATCTCTTATTTATTTATTTCTTAAATGTAAGTTAGGATAGTGAATCTCATTATATACTCCTATTTCATCATTTTCTTCATTCGAATCTAAACATTTTAGATTTGGATTTAAAAATTACTACACTTCATTGTTTGCTTGTTACATATTAGATCACCTAATTAATTACAATAATTATGAATGAATTTTAGTGCACCTATGTTAAAAAATTAAATCACACTCATAAAAACAAACATCTAGACTCACTTGAGATAAGTCCCATTAATATTTCATCACCTAGTGGATCAGCTTACCCTACCTAGCTATCTTACATAGATTTCACCACCAATGGGAGAACCCACTCTATTCTCTAGTAGAGTATAAACTCTAGGCAGAAGGTATATTTTGGCTATGTATCCTAGCTTAGATTTAGGTCTATGAAGTGTGGGGAGAAAGATCCTATAAAAATCTACATACCTTTTCTAACATAGATTTCATCTTGAGCACTAAAACTAACCTGAAACTAGCTCTAGATTGATTTATATTACCTTTGCTAAAACAATTCTAATCTCACTATATGATTAAGGCATAAGCCAACATGAGACTAAAATTATTCTCTAGGAGTTAATAATTATTGGATGTATGTTATTTTTATACTTTTCTATTGACTTCTACATTTTGGAGTTGGTAAAAACATTTTTCCATTGAGTCATATAATCAACATTATTTGTAATACTTAGTTTTTATAAACTATTATATAAAGTTTTCTTATTTTTCTTCTTTATTACACATACCTCTTTCATCCTCTATTTTACCTAGATTCTACCTCTAGATTAATAAAACATTGGATTTTCCACCTCCTAGGATATCATAGTGACTGACATCGATTGACTATACTAACATCAATAGACTTTAGCTACTGAGATCAGTTAATCCCACCAATGTCAAAAAACTTTTACTAACAACATCGTTCAAGAAAATGACATTGATGATTGTGTAATTTTCATTTTATCAAAACATCAAGCTAAAACAACCCACTTACCTACACTTGAACGTAGTTTTTCCTTATTTTGTCACTAATACAAAGTATTAAGACTATTTTTACTTCTTCTTCCATGGTATTAATGTGAGCTTAAGAAAAAATTCTTGTTTATTATGCAAGCCAAAAACCACTTATAACTTCCCCTCTTGTTTTTGATTCTATCATGGAGCATACTTTAAATACAGAGCATACTCCCAACCCTAACCAAATTACTATTATCCCTAAAGGAGATCAAGATTTTGTTAAATTTCATGTTCACAATGTGGTAGACCTTCAACATTACCTTACCATGAGTTGAGCGTGTAATTATTTAGGTGACCCAATCTCTAATATGCCAACCTCTTTAATGGAGACAACATCAATTTTAGTTGTCTCCACTATTTTCCCCATGTGTTACTCAAACCACCACTTCGACAAGTAACCTAATCATAAATAATTTCCAAAGTCTAACATCTCTAACTTCCTAATCCCACCTAAACCCTGGTGTGACTTCCCTACTTTCATAACCACAAGTAGTTTAGTCAAGTCACAACCCATTTTAAAATTTGGTGGTGCCTATTTGATCCACTCTCACACTTATAATTACCTAAGTTATGCCTCACCCTTCATCTAGTCTAAGCATGCTAATAACCTAACCTATAATAACAACATATAACTAAAGCATAGTCTCTAACCCAATAGGATAATCCCCTTTTCTTTTCACCCCAGCCTATTATTAATTATCCTTATATTGACCCAATGCAACATCAAAAAGCTATGTAATATGCTCCCTATACTTCCTATTAAGTTCCCTATAACTTATGGGGTATCTCCTAGACTAATATCCCTCTAGACATCATTAATATGCTGATGGACAAGATGTCTAATCTAGAGACATCCATTTTTGGTTCAAAGAATGTCTTATCTTATGATCATATATACAATGAACCCATCCATCCTTCTATGCCTATTCACCCTTATTCAAGCCAATGGGAAATAATCAAATTTACTCATTTCTAGAGTAAAGAGGACCTACAATAACATTTGTGAGCATTTAGACATGCTTGTTATTTAATAGGACACTATGATGCATTACTACTTCGCACTTTCCCTATGTCTCTTTCGAGTGCTGCCCTAGATTGGTATAGTTGTATACCTCAACACTCCCTTTTCTCATTTACCCAACTCACACAAATATTCCCAAACCATTTCTCTATTAACATTTCTAAAAGGGTTTCTATTATAGACCTTTATTCTATTAGATAATTTGATGATGAGTCTATCACAAATTTTGTCACTTGTTGGAGAGGCTTGATTAATCAACTCTCCTTCTTCTTACCCCAACCTGAGCTTATTGATCTCTTCTCAAGGGCATGTACTAAGCACATTTCATCAACACTCTGAGTACAAAATTTTTACACATTTGATGAGGCCTTTTCAATGTCATAAGAACTCAAGATTCAAGCTATAGATGAAGGCAAAGTCAAGTTACACAGTAAAAACATGAATTCCAAATCAAATGACTCCTCTTCTAAAAATTATCCTTCTAACCAAAAATATAAAGGCCTTGCCAATGTAGTGGTTATTAAATCAGCTTCTTCCACAACTATAAACCAATCTAATTCCTTAACTTCCCAAAATCTAACCAAGTAATTCTAACAATGGTATGAACAAAGACAATACATTCCTAGTAGAGAGTCATATACATCCATTTTGGAAAAAATATTACAACAAGGTTTCATAACCCTTCCTCAAATCAAACCTCCTATAGAGTTTGACCCATCTTGTCCTATTCTAACTTGGTATAAGGAGGATGAGTTTTGTGGCTACCATCGAGTTAAAGGCCACAATTCTAATAACTATAAAACATTCAAGAAAATTACTCAAGACATGTTTGATAGGGGTGAGTTCATCTTGGATAATCTTAATGCACTTCTAATCAAAATATGAATGTGTTTAAACAGACCTTTCCTAACCATTCACCTAATCAAAATATTGTTTAGACCATGACTAACTCATGTAATCATAATATCTAAATGGTTAATATGGTCTTTATTTTACCTCTAGTTCAACCTCCCCCTCAATGGGAGGTACCTATTTTATCAACTCCTCTTCCATAGTTAGTGGCATTTATTTTTCCCATTCTCCCTCCATAGATAGAAGAGCCTATTTCACCCATTCCACTCCCACATGAGGAAGAACCTCCTTTACTACTTATTTTTCCACTAAAGGAACCAGTATTGCTAGTTATTTTTACACAACTACCCTTTACCCTATCTAATCTAATTCGTCCACATGTGAAATTAGATATAACTCTCCAACCACAAGTTTGAGTTTTATGGCACAAACTATAAAAAAATGTTAACCATCCTAGATCTCGCTGATCCTTCCCTCTTCAACCATTAACTTTACCATCAATTTTGGGACTTAACCCCTATACTTTAGTTGGAGTATCATCGATCTAATAATAATAAAAGGATAAGTTACCTCCACTACTACCTTTACCACTTGGTAGGCCTTTCACATCTGAAACCATGATACCTAACACCAGGACAGTGTCAACAAAACACATAACTCCACTACCACCAAACAAGGCACCACACAAAACCACCCTTGTGACTCCTAAACAAAAAAGGTGTCCACTTCTATTACCACAACAAGTGTGAGCCCACTCGTACGATCTCAAAGATTTTTCCTACGTCATATTTAATATTTAGTAATAACTCTTCCTCCCATTAAGCCCTATAGTCCTCTTAGAATGAAGTCATCTTGGTTTCATGATACACTAGTGTGTCTATATAATCATTTGATTGGACATGATACTAAGAGTTGTAAAGCCGTCACAATGATCATTCACTAACACTTCGATGTTGACATGCTATTTGTTAATACTCTTTTTAACCTTCATATTATTCCACCTTTGGCAACCAAAATGCCTCCTATATTTCCACATACATTCAAACCCAAAGATGTTGTTGTCCCCGCTTTACCACTTCCTTCACCTATATTTTAGATCAATATAATTAATGTAACCACGTGGTCACAAAAACAAAAGGATAAAGGTAATGAAAAAGTCACTACTCCTTGGGGTCATCCCTTTTCTAAAGACACTCCTATGAATCCCAAGATTTCAATATTAGGGGTCCTAAGGCTGACATATTTAGATGTTATTCAAATCTCGATGGTGAAACAACTTCACCAAACTCCTATAAAAATGTCCTTGTATGAGTTAATCCAAAACTCATACCGACACCATCAAGATTTAATTAGTGCCTTACAAGTGGTTGAGGTACAAATTGATTATTCTAATCCTCTTATAGCTTTGGTCATCTCTCTTAATTCCATCTCACTAATTTCCTTTAGTGATTCATAAATTCCACTTCAATACTCTAAAGATCAAGATTCTACACTTTTTATTATCACATATATTAATAAAACTCATGTCAAAAGAGTCATGATCAATGGGGGAACTAGTATTAATATTATTTCCACCCATGACTACAAACATCTTGATCTTCTCGACAATTTCATGTCTCAAATTGATGTAATACTCTGCTCCTTTAACAATACCACAGTTACTATAGTGGGCACTATTGTTTTACATATCCATATAAGTCCCCACATAATTCTTGATCTCTTATATGTTTTAAAATGATAGTTATAATATAACATCCTACTTGGATGACCTTGGATACATGTTATGGCATGTGTTCCCTCAACTTTGCACCATTGTGTCAAGTTTGGGCATGATGGAAAAGTGCATGTTATACCTAATGACCCACCTCTATTTAAAACATGAAACATGACTTATAGTCCTAATGATGATCTCATTTAATTAAAGAAATCATCTTCCCTACATGATACATTTTAGGCTTCCACAAGCTCCACTACCCTGGTTACACAAATACTGGTAACACAAATTCTTGAATAGATCCCATAGTGGAAAATTTTAAATGTTTGTCACATAGAGAATAATATTTGTGGATGCTCGACATATTCTATACTCCACAAGAGTATGGAAAGCTTCATATGCACCAAAATTACAATCTTTGTATTAGAATGGTCATCCCTTATGCCCCCCCAACCTTTGAACTAATTTCACATATAGGGGAATTGCTTAGGATCCCACTATCAGGAATCCATCCCCTTCACCACAACCATTTACTTGTGACTTCTCTTTCCTAAGCAAGCCTATATTTGATCACACCTATCTTTATAGGTGTGCCTAGAAAGTATTTGGTTTGGGTCATTATGAGCAGGGTGTCTATATGCACATTGAATATCTGACAAGTAAAACTATTAAAAATGCCAAAAAGAGGCATGGAATGGGTTATGACAAACCAACTAAACTCACAAAAATGTCCCATGTACCAATTATTGAAGAGCTAGTCTCTTCTTCTCCATCATCACCTATTGAATTAGAGGTATCTATACCTCCTAATTTTTTATTCAATAAATACCATCCATTTGGGTCCTCTCACTTATCAGCAAGGTAAGGAAACAAGGTCCCTTCCCTTCATTCATCCTGAAATAATTAATGAAGACTCTCCCACTATTAACACTATCCAATGTCAAGATGATAATGTTATTCTCACATATATGGGTGTAGATGATTCTTATATCCAATGATTACTCCCATCTAAAACACAATCTATGTTAATTGAATCAACCATTGATATTAATTTTCCCTCTCACAATAACCCCCACCTTCTCAATATTGGCCAATATTTGGAATCCTTTGAGCAAGCTGATTATGACACATTTCTTAATAATCATAGCAAAGCCTTTACTTGGTCTTATAATGACATGCCTAGTATTGACCCCTCTATCATTACCCATAACATTGTCACCAATCGAGATACTAAACTTATTAAGTATAAGCTTTTCAAGATGCATCCTTGTATTGCTCTCCTTGTCAAAGAAGAGCTCCAATGCCTCCTTTTTGTTATGTTTATCCAACCCATTGACTACCTGAAATGGATTTCCAATATTGTTCTTGTCACAAAAATGACTGGGGGAATCTATATTTACACCGACTATCATGACTTAAACCTCACTTTTCTAAAATATGAATTCTCATTGCCAAGTATTGACCAACTTGTTGATCTAATAACTGATCATGATATGCTATTACTTATGGATGGGTTCTCTAAGTATAATCAAATTCTAGTTACTCCTAATTATCAACACAAGATAATCTTCATTACCCTCTGGGGAAATTTTTGTTATCAGGTCATGCCTTTTGGTCTGAAGAACACTGATGCCACCTGGCAATGTGCTATGACTTACATCTTCCATGATCTCCTACACAAAACTATGGAATATTACATCTATGACTTACTTGGGAACTCTAAACTTTGCCAAGATCACTTGATGATTCTCAAAATCATATTTACTCATCTCCTCTAATATAAAGTTTGACTAAACCCAAAGAAATGTGTCTTTCATGTTATTTTCAGTAAGAACTTAGGTTTTATCATTTTTCTTAGTGGTATTGAAGTTGACCCTGCTAAGGTTACAGCAATACTAGAGATGCCTCCACCTACTAATATCAAACAACTCCACAACTTTAGTCAATTTTCCACTTCATCTCCCAGTTGTCAAATCATTGCCAACCCTTTCACCATCTCCTCAAAAAGGATGTCTCCTTCCATTGGAATATAGATTTCCAAGAAGCTTTTGATGCACTCTAACAATATCTGCTTTCCCCATTGATTCTTATTTCACCTAAGTAAAATCAACCTTTCTAACTTTATATCTCTATAATAGACCATTCTCTGGGTGCTATGATTTCACATCAAGATGATCACCATCTAGAATAGGTGGTTTAATATATAAGATACACACTTATTGATTATGAGACTTGATATACCCATATTGAAAAACTTTACCTTAGATTAGTCTTTTTAGCCTCCAAGCTCTACCATTATCTTTCAAATCATAAAACTTTTGTGGTCACCAATATTGATCCCCTCAAATACATACATTCAAAGCCATATCACAACCAATGTGTAGTTTTGTGGCTCATGCTCCTAACTAAATTTGACATAGAGTTTATTCAATAAAAGTATATCAAGGGGAAAATGATTATTGACTAGTTATCTACTACCCCTTTACCTAATAACCAACCTTCAAAAATTGAATTCCCTAATGAATCCATCACAATGCTCTCCACCAATGACATCTCCTATCAAATGATGATGTTATTTTATGGGTCTAAATATCAATATGGTGGGGGTATGGGGGTCATTCTTATTCCTCTAGGTGGCGATCCTATGCATTTGTCATTTAAACTATATTTTCAATGTACTAATAATATGACAGAATATGAATCTTTGATCTTGGGGATTCAAATGGATCTCTTTTTGGGTATCAAATCCATAACAATTTTTTATGATTCTTAGCTAGTGGTTAATCAGGTTAATGGTTCTTATGAAAAAATGAAATTATGCAGTGGTATAAACATCATGTAGATATGTTATTGAGATCATTCGAATCTTATCTCTTACAAATTATTCCTCAATCTACAAACAAGTTTACAAAAACAATGGATTCACTTGATTCACATATACCCTCTTCCTTAAAAATCTATGTCACGATGCATCACTTAACATTACCCTCCTATTTATCAACCAACATCCTCTTCATCAGAAATTTAACATCCAACCCACATGATTTATGGTACAAGCAACTCATAGATTATCTTTACCTTTTTATTACCCCTTCTAATCTCTCCAATAATGGGATATGTGACTTCGTAAAACATGCTACTCATTACACAATGCTAGGGGGACTTCTCTACAAGTGAGGATTTAATGGTCTCCTCCTTAGATGCCTCACTAGTTCTAAAACTCCCTTCACTATTAAGGAAGTACATGATAGCATTTATGGTGGAAATTTCAATGGTCACATAGTTTCCAAGTGTATCCTTCAACTTATCTATTATTTGCCAACACTCCATCAAGACTATGATAATTACATTCAGTGTTACATCAAATGTCAACAACATGATAATCTCCTTCACATTTTGATTCATGCCTTACAAGTTGGCAAATACTTATGGCCCTTCTTCCAATCATGCTTGGATTTAATTAGGGAGATTAACCCTCATTCATCCCTCAATCATCATTCTATCATTACTACCACTAAATACTTCACCAAGTGGGTCAAGGCTATTCCTCTCATCTCCACTAAGGCTAAAAAAAATGTTAACTTTATCATCCACCACATCATCTATTGTTTTGGTGTCCCCCATATAATTATAATAGACAACAACAAATATTTCCAAAACAAAACTATTGAAAATCTTTGTGATACATTTGGAATCAAATTAAGCTTCTCATCATCACACTATACACAATAAAATGGACATGCATAAGCTTTTAACAAAACATTGACAAAAATTTTGATGAAGGTAGTGAATGATACGGGAAAAGATTGGCACACACATATTCCCTTTACTTTATGGGATTACCACACTAACATTTGAACCCCTACAGGTGTTATTCTTTTTTACTTTGTGTATGGGATGGAGGCCATTTAAAATCTTGACGTTTAGATTCCTTCTCTTCACATTTATCTAAAATACATACTTACTAATGATGACTTTCACCAAGAACATTTATCTCAACTCAAATTGCTTTCTGAGCATCATCTCATAGCCTTTAACCATCTCCAAATCTATTAAGAGCATATCAAACATGCTTACAATAAAAACCTCAAAGAGTGAGACTTTAATATTTTTGATCTTGTCTTAAAATAAAATCAACATGTGATGAACATGGAGAAAATAAATTGGGGTAAGATTGGTCCTAATTATCTTGGACCCTAAATCATAACTCACAAGTATGGCTCAAGAACTTATCACTTGTCTTCCCTTGAAGGAAATCTAGAACATGAGCCCTTAAATGCCTTACACCTATGACAATTGTTTTGTTAATCAAGTAATACTTCACCTCATGTTTAACTTGAGCTAGTCCCTTGATCACCCCTATTACATTCATTTCCCATCCTCTTAACCCATATTCCTACACACTTAGTTAACTTATGAAGTGCTATGTTTTTTCCCTCAAAGTGAAAAACTATTAAGCCTCTATAGTCTTGTCCATGACTATAATAAAAAAAAAGTGGGATATGTAGATAAGTTTCAACCTCTAATGTCATGATTCTCAATGAAGATTTCTCCCTTGAAGGACAGTTACATAACTTCTCTTTATTACTATTAATACACTATTCCCATAAAGGATAGATATTTAAACTGAAAAAAATGCTTAGACCACTCCCTTAAAGGATAGCTAGGCCAAGATTTATTATCAAAAGGAAAAAAAAAGAAAAAGCTTCTCATATTGATCAGCTTCATATGACCTCAACACATACAATATCCCATAGTAGGCTTCCCATATCGATCAACTTACACAAAAGAAAAAAAATATTTAAGTCATGAACTTGCCTATAGTCACTTTTGAGTCACCCACACTACGGGCATATCATCCCCACTACGAAGGTTATGCTACCTCAACACTTTCACTCATTTTACCCTTTTCCCCTCATACTCTTTCAAGGGACATTGAAATCACTTAACACAAGGAGAACACGATTCTTATCTAACAAAAAGAATGGTCCAATGATGCAAAGCATGAAAGAGTCTTATATTCTTGAGCCTATTTATTTTATAATTATGGTCTTTGCCACTACATAAGCACTTTACCTCTTTATTTCCATCCTAATCACATGTCGATCTCTCTACTGAGATGAAAACATCATATAGACAAGATCAAGCCTATTCCATTTATTTTAATCATACACCATCATAAATATGGAAAAATATTGAAATAGAATAACATAACCAACCTATTCATTTTAAGCATACACTATCACAATATGGAAAAATACTAAGATGACGCTAACAAATCAACTACATAAATACCATCACACATATGGGAAATGCTAGTCTAACTTAACTAACATGCTCAAAATTAACATAACATTAAATAAGCATCTACATCAGCATCAACATCCTCATAAAAATAATAATAAATGCATATCAAAATAACAATAAATATACATCTCATATATATATATATATATGAGATGTATATTTATTGTTATTTTGAGATGCATTTATTATTATTGTTATGACGATGTTGATGTTGATGTAGATTCTTATTTAATGTTATGTTAATTTTGAGCATGTTAGTTAAGTTAGACTATATATATATATATATATATATGCCCAACATATATGTACATCAATACATCATCACAATATCATCTCTCGCTCAAAATATACATCTCTCATTTTTGGCTATAGGCTAGTGTGTATATAACTTATATAACAATAATAAACTATATCACTCAGAGTCCTCAAGCCTCTCTACATGGTCATGAAGAAGTAGTGTCATCTCCACTCTCTACCCATCTATGTCTATGTGAGCTAGAAGCTATGGCACATTTCACTGATCTCTCCTACTCTCTAAACTTGGAAAACCTCTAAATCTATGAGAAATCCCTGATGGCCCTCTCATAATAATATGCTCATCAATATTAGTAGTATAATTTACTAGAGATATAGTCTATGGTGGTCCCATCACTCCTACTAAAGGCTTGGCTTGTATTAGTCACTGTAGTGGTGGAGGAGTAGTTTAAACTTTTTCTCTCAAGCTATCCCTCTCTAATATTAATGTAATAACTTAACCCTATAATACCCTGATTTGGACCTATAATACCATGACCTAGATTTGCAATGTCACCACCTATCCCTATAAAACTAGTACATGTGCTTGAGCTATATCTCAAGCCTACACTACCACTTATTGAGCCTATATTATTGCATCTTGTCCTTGTATCAATACATCCCATTTTTGTATAGTTGTAACTCTATCTCTCATCAACCCTTGCAAATCTAGTGGTGGCCTCCTGACCTCCACCACAAGATAAAAACTTGCCCACCAAACCATATATGCCATTATGCACCTTAGATCTACTACACCTAGCCCTACTAGTAGCTCCTTAAAATCTAGCCCATCTATCTCTTATGGAAAGGGTAGGAGTGCCTCTATATCTTCCCTCTTATATTGAGGGAAGTTAGGTGGTACATTCTATAGTAGGTCAAACTACCTCCTAACCTATCCCATGAGTACCATCTCCAACTCACTGGCTCATCTCCCTCTAACCCATAATGATATCTATAAGCCAATAAAATACTCTACCTATCTTCTAAATGAAGGGTATGTCAAGTAGGGTCTCCACATAATATATGTAGGGATCAAACCCTCTATCATTCACCTATAATAATAAATATCATTCACTATGCCATCTACTCTGGTCTGGGTCATACCATCTCTCCATCATCTAAAGCCAACCTTGAAACTAGATATAATCATTGTAGGTAACCCCAATGGTCATGTCACCATGATATTCTCATATGCCCAATAATGGAGTAAATATCTAACACACAAAATATATCATCATCATAATCTCAACCCCCACAACTCTCTCTATATAACTATGCTTGAAACACTGGTCCCCATGTGAATAGAGTCCATTACTCAACCATCTATGCTAGAACACCTATCAAAATAATAATAAATATCCCACAATCTACATTTGGTACTACATACACTATAATCCATATCATCATCAAGATGCTTAATCAATGTTTCTCCTCATCAGTAATGTATAGTATATCGTAGATGAAGCTCACTAAGTGATAAGTTGCATCATTAACATGTTCTCCAAATAATACCACCATTTAAATATCATGCTTCTCTCTCGAACATGAGAAGAGCTCCTCACCCTAGAGTGTAAATCATAAAATCTTTTATAGATCCTCCTAAGTCACTATCAACTCATTGATCAACATATGGAAGCTGTTAGTGGTATGATCCCACCTTTTGATCAGTACTATCATCAAACTCACATCTTGTGTGACTACAATATCATCGTACTCCCCCTAAACATATGACTACCATGTGCTCCCACTCATTTAAGGTGACATGCCTCCTCATCCATGTTATCAGCATCAATCAACAATCCCATAACATCAACTCCATCCTATCCTACATCCATACACACACAACTTAAGTCACATACTTTCTAATATAACCTACCACTACCTTTTTCCCTTCAAACTGGGAGAACTACATTGGTCTAAGGCCCTCCATCAAGATATGTAGGTAACGTTTAGTTGACATTGGGTATTCTAAGGTTATCTAAAACATATATCCACCTAACTATATAACATTCTCTCCTCTTTGTACCCTAGGCTTTACTACCTCTCTCTCTCTACCCTATGCCTAACTACCTATCACAACTCTAGGCCTCATGGCTGATCTCCCCAACCTTCAACCCTAATGACCTATATTTTGAGCCTTAGGTCCCCTAACCTATTTCAACCTATCCATTTTTAACCCATTTCCCCTAACATACTTTTAACCATACCTTTGATTTTTTTTCCTTAGGCTCTGGGAGAACTACATGGCCCTAAGGCCCTCAACTAGGCTATGTGTGTAACACTCAGTCAACACAAGGTCTGATGAGGGTAGATCAGCCATTAAGCTACTTGAATACTTCATTAGGGATCTAAATTAACCTTTTTTCCTATTTTGGGTTCTCCCCAATCATCAACATCAGCTTTATATACCAACATCAGTGTTTGGTTTCAGTCGATGTTGGTATAATCTTGCAAACATCAACATCATGTCAACTAATGTCAGTAGACCCCACCAATGTCAATGATTGGTTTATCCCTAGGGCTGAATTACATGACTCCTAAAATTAAATTTTAACCTCAAACCTACTAGTAAAATCATTTAACCCTACCCTTCCTCCTTTCATACCCCTCTATTATCATTTTCTTTTGCCTAACCTTTAACATTATCCTACAAAAGCAAACTCACCAACTCAGATTATAAATTAACTCATAGAGACTCTTACCTCATCTCTTCATCTCCTTTAGGCTAGAATATCTAGCTCTTATGGTGGTGTGCCTCCCATTGGGTCACCTCCAAGCTCTACCATCTCAGTTACACTCAGAGCTCTTTTTCTCTCCAATCAAATGTTGTAAATGAGTTCTAGTGGGCCACCAAACACCTTTTTGTTGGGTTTGGTCACCCATAAATTTCAGAATACTTAACCTAATTCACCAATTTTGACACTATTTCTTATAGATGTTAGCAACCTTGCCCTGAGCTACCAACATCAAAACTATTTACTATCAACATCAATAACATCACTGATGTTGGCACCCTTGCATTAAAGTTTTCACCAACACCCACAATCCTTTAGAATCTACCCATAATATGGGGAAATTTGGAGAATAAATACATCTCCCAAACCATGGTAACCACCCTTAGAGATCACTTAAATATCCACTCATGATGACTTTGCTTGGAGATCACAAATATCTCCTCGCTCAGTAACACTTTTACACTAAACTTACATTGCTTGTCTTGACCACTTATGTTATTTTGATATAGTTAGTTACTATACACACATATTTATATTAGGTGTTTTAGATAGTGACTAAGATCATCTTATCACTTGTAACCTTTTGTGTTTCCTAGGGGCACTTTCTACCTTGGATTCCTGGCATACATGAACCATTAGAGCTACAACTAATATTATTTTAACCTTCTCAGCTACCACTTATAAGTTGTGCTTTGATTATTTCAATATGAGTCCTCCTCAACCTTACTTGTTCTTAATTTTGTCAATTATATGCAGTAATATTTTATGCACAAGCAGTGATACACTTTATCCTCCACTCACTCAATTCACTTCTTATCAAACTGGTACCCAATTCTAGTTTCTCCTTTGTTTATTGCCACTTTGAGTGTGGATACCTCAAACAATACATGGAGCATATAACTCTTATTTTTGTCTTACATCTTATTATTAAAAAGTAAAATACAAAAATGGGTAAATGTAGACACCAAAATTATGTCACACACATGTGTAACTCCCTATGTCAAAACCCCCCTTGAGTGACTTTTCAATAATAATTAGCCTCTCTAACCCATGGTTTTACCCCTCACACATTTAATTAATATAAAATATTTAATTAAGTTAATTAAAAATTCCTTATACTACCTTACCTTGGTACCTCATCCTAAGACTAATTCTCATCTGATGAGTCACCTCAAGACTTAGTCCCCTTATCCTAACTACCCATGACTTATTCTCACCTCAAAAAAAAATTCCTAACCAACTACATCCTTATTAACCTCTTATTTATACCATTTTGTAATAGATACCATGCTTGATAGGAGAAACAAAATAAAATAGGTTTAAAATAGTACTTTTACCTATTCTCATGCCACCAATGTTAGTCAACCCATGACCTATGTCGGTGGGATCACCAACGTCAATTATATAATGCAAACTCCAAACTTATGTTTAGGTCAGTAAAAATTAAGAAAAATCATTCTTATTTGCATATAGGCTTTTGGAATTTGAATTTTAACATCTTGGCTTACTATTATCTTACATAAGTCAATCTATATCAAGATCCAAGCTCTTGAGAACTAACAACAACCACTTGTTTTCAATATTTAAGGCAATAGTTTAGACTGCCTGATAGGAGCCATCCATCTGGCACTTATCATTTAGTCACCAATATAGCTAAGTACATCACTTATTCTATAATTCTTTAAGTAGTTACTTTGTAACTCCTTTACATCTACTATTTATTACTTTAAACATTCCTGATCGAACCCTCGTGAAAGAATTATAAATCTTCCTTGCTTATTTCCCCTTATTTTGACACACTAAACCTCTGACAATATCCATCCAAATAATATTTTATCTCTCAAAACTCTACCCCAACCTTCTAGACCTAACCAAAACCCTTTCCTAAACCCAAAAAGGACTTCTACAAAATCTAGGGCAATTATTTCCCCTATCAACATTGGTAGCCTAACTAATATCAGTCACACTTCCCTACCAACTTCGACAGCCTAATTGATATCAATCACTTTCACTACTGACCTAAGTAGCCTAACTGATGTTGACAATTATTAATTTATAGTAACCCTTCTAAGACCTACCCAAACAACTTCCAAAATACAAATTGAATATACCACCTATGCTTTGTTACTTTTTACTACACTTAGGTTGTGAATAATGGTAACATTATCTCTCTTTTACTCTCTATTTTCCTCTTTCTTGATTATTTATTACCCTTTTATCTCTCAAAAGTGAACTATCATCTCTAAGTAAGTTTGACACTTCCTGGAACAAGTGTGTAGTTTTGCAGCCCACTCATATATCTACTAACAAACATTTTATGGTAGTGCTTTCTTACTTGTAGGTAGTCCTCCCTAGCCAAAGAGGATTGCCCATAATGTCTAGCTATGGTGTGAAAACCAATCAAGGTTCATTCTAATCACTTATCCCTATCCTTCTTCTCTATTTTTCTTTAGACTTGATATAGACAAATTTTAATGAAACATAAGCCTTTTTATAAGAGTAAGGTTATAATGTCTATTTTGTTACAAGTAATGTGATGATGCTAAAATATTGAGCCAAGATACACCAAGGCATATAAAATCCAATGGTTTCAAGGAGATAAGGATCCCACAAACCTCTATTTTGAAATATTTGTTGAGCACAGATTGAGTTAGCCACTCAAAAATGCATTTGGAGCTCCCAAGGAGGGTAAAGGATTGTGGGTTTATTTTTTTTGTTACTAATCTCACCTCTAAGATCTAGGCTTACAAATGTTAGTGTTAGTATGATTATTTGAGTTTTTTTAACTTAAACTAACATGTTACTAACCTCCCTTCTTGGATTCCTATGATCATAGTTGGGAAGGGAAGTTTGTTCCAAAGTTTAGTTGGAAACAATAGCTTGAATAGTATGAATGGTATCATAAGAATCAATGACACCATCATTTATAACATGATAATTCTTATTATTTATTAATATGTGAGTACTCATATAACGTTGGGATGGATTGAATTGATGCATAAGGAACTCTTTATGTTTTCCTTGGTTAGTACCCTCTTCCAAAGTATGTAGAGAGAGATTGCATACCTAATATCATAACTTGGTAAATAGAGCATTATTAAATATATGAAAAAGGCTATCATATGCCATATTATGTTTATTCACTTTTGTTAAACAAGGTATTCTTATGTGGTTTTAGTCTCAAGTTTCTTATAATTGATAAAATGGGCCAAGGTATTCTTAGTTAGATCACTAGTTTATAACTCTTAGACTAGAGAATTGACTAAATATTCCAAACTAGTGATGAAATTAGATTTGAGTTGGATGTGTTAATCTAAATCATCACTCATGAGATTTTTTAATAATAGCTTAGTAGTGGCAAATGTATTTAACTTGAAGCAATCTTTATATATAATTGTAACTATTTTTATGTGAAGAGTAGGATCAATTAACCCATTTTAAATAATCATAGGGGTGATGATTCCTATATTGATATTAGCACTTTGATATTTAAGAGGTTCATTTTGATGGTTCTTGATTGTTTTATTAATAAGATGAGGTTGAGGAATAATATTACCATGGGAATATTGAAGAGGAGGTGGGGGGAACATTTTGGTTATGCATGACCCATGGCATATATTGAAGGTGGGTTTGAATATGGATAAGAATTTTTTGCATTTACATCATTTGATTTACATTGTTATCCTAGAAAACATTTATTTATTTAAGATTTTGTAATAGGATTTGATAGGTTTGAGTTATATTATTGGCATTATTTGAAGCATTGGAGTCAATAGTAATGGCTTGGGTACTACTATGGGTATTATTAGTAGCTTGAGAATAATTGTTTGTAAGCTAGGTAATAGTGGCATAATTTTCTTGTGTGGAAAAAGATGTACTAGTAAAGGGATGAGAATAAATAAAACTATAGGTATGGTTACCATGGGTATAAAATAATGCATTAGTGGAAGAATTGAGAAGGGTGGGTCTAAAAAGAGGCTCATTAGATGTAGAACATGTCATGTTAGTAGACATACTAGGCATGGAGGTGGAGGAAATCAAATAGGATGATGTCATGGTATGATAAGGGGTTAAAATAGAGGGAAGATATTGAGAATACAAGAAGTTAGTGTCCCCAAATACATGTGAGAACATGAGAGAAGGTAAATAGGGTTCCTTGACTTGACCACTTATCATGAAATGATAAACAATAGAAGTATATTTTCTTCAATGTTGAGGAAACTCATTTATGAATAAGATAATTTATGGGGTATACTCTAATTCAAGTTAATGTTCAAGTGAGAAGAGATGATTACAAAGTGAAGAGTAATAAGGAGGGATCCCATAGTTTGTAGTGTGACTGGCTACATGTACATTACTTTCATCTAGGGTAGGATCCACAAGTTACTTTTGGGATAACCTATTAAGGTTTGTAAGACTCATCATATCTATTGAATTCAACTCAGTGTTGTCTTTGAATAGGAAGTTCATGAAGAAGGAGAAATATTAAGGAAGATAAAGATAATGCAAAAGGAAAGAGATACAAAATATAGATAAGAGTACATAGCTAAACAAGATTGATGAGCATTATAAATATGGTATAAAATTAGGCCAAAAAATATTAGAGTTGACTAGGTCAACCTAGTACTATAACCTGATTGGAAGAAAGGAGTATTACGTTGACTAGGTTGATTTAGTACTACAAATAGGGAAATAGATAGTTTGATAAGGATACAAAGTCAACTAAGTCAACTTAGTACTATATATTGACTAACATAAAGAATTACTAGATCAATTAGATTAATTTATTACTAGAGGCAAGGAAAAAGATAGTGTGTAAGAGATTATGCCAAACAAAATGATAGTGTGCTAAAAATAGGAAAATAATTTACAAATGTAATTTGAAGTAAGAAATGGAAGCAAACACAAAAAAATTGGATAAATGAGAATGATCCAATTGGCAGACAACAAAAAACCTTATACCAATGCTGGGTAATGAAATTTTTTACAATACAACATTTATTAAGAAGAGAGTAAACAATCAACTGAAAAGTCAATGCTAACTAAGTGATGATCTTGAGTGTTGTTTGATTATTATAAAGTTTTATTTTAAGGTTGATAGGAATTTGGATAATAATAGGGAACTAAAAGTTGATCTATGTTGGTAATGGTATTGGATTAGCATTGGGGCCTACCACCTCACTTCACAATCCCACAATGATAAGGGAGTTAGGTGCTTTGCCAATATATACCATTAACCATGTGTTTATATTTGGCTACAAAACCAAGTTAGCGTCCCCCTTGTTGAGGAAATCCAAGTAGATAGGCCTTGGGAATAAAAATTTTAAATGCATTTTGAAATCTGTGTGATTTGTCATTGTGTGAAAAAAGAGAAAAATAGTAAAACTAAATACTATTTTGAAAAAACCATCTAATTAGACTATGTTATCTACTCTACACATGCAAATAGCTAAACAAAAATTGTAAATTAATTACTAGAATATAGTTGTTAATTCTGAAATTAAGAATGGAATAAAGTTAATTTAGATGAAATTATATGCAAACATTATAGGATAGATTCGATAGGGTCACTACTATTCTATAAAAGCAAGAGTCCTTAAGAACTAAGTTGAGTAGGTTGACTTAGTCTTTTAGATATAAGATAGGCTATAAAACTAAGTTTCCCATGTTGGCTTGTTTTACTATAGGATGGAAGTTTTGAAGACTACAAACTTGCACAAAATATAACTATAGTGAAGTACTAAATTGAAAGAGAGAGAAAGAAAGGAACCTTGGTGGGTTGGAAGATGTTGAGGATTGAAAATTTTCTATTGAAGTGCTTTAAATGTTACTTGCAAGTTCTACCAACTATGTCAACTGAGTTGACCTAGTTCTATGAAACCCTATTTGTTGAAGCTTGTTAAGATGACTAAGTTGACTTGGTTGACTTATTTTTTATTTAGATTCTTAATTTAAGACTAAGTTGACCTGCATGACTTAGTTTGCTATTATGGATGTTGAATGAGAGACTAAATTAACTTGTTCAATATAGTATGCTATATGAAACTAAAGAAGATTACTCTATCAACATGTTTAATCCAATAATTGATATCTAATGAATAACTATATGGAAATAATAGAGTTGATTTGATGTGACTCTATGTTAATCTTGTGCATAAAAGTTAGAACTATAAAGGCCTAGTTGACCTAGTATAACAAATATAGAAAAATAATAAAATGATAGAAATGAAAAGTGTGAAAAAAAAACTAAAAGTGTTATATTCATGTCAATTTCACCAGAATGTATGCAATGGGAAATGCAATAGATTCTAAAAATCAATCCTCGCTTGAAAAAGATAGATCCTACTTACATTTTCGATTGGGGATATGTTAGATAATTGGGGTCATGACCAATATGGATCCATAAAACCTATTTAATTAATCTCTTACCATTATAGTATCGCTATGGAGGGTTATAAATCCTCCAATCAATAAAATTTATGCATAACCCTAACTAGCTCTTATCTTTTCATATTCACTATACTAATAACAAGTAAATTAAAAGTATAATATAGTGATCACCAGATATTGTGGCATAAAGTAGGGGTAATAAACACTAAAATTAAATATGCATAGAATAAATATACTCAAATGATTGTATATGGAATCCTAATTCATAGAAGACAAGTGAAAATGCATATCTATTTGCTCTTACAAAGGTAGAATAAAGTTAGGAATACTTACCTTGGAAGATGAACCCACTGAGCCTCAATATCTCCTTCATCCAAGGTGTCCTATAAGATTTTATTTTAGTAAGTAATAATTACAAGGATAAATTATTTTTAGGCTACACAACATATCAATTTATCCAAAATGCTTATCCACAAGACACAATTTGTATCTCCAAAGAAAGTATGAAACCCTAAGCTTGATCTTCAAGTAGAATGGTGGATAAGTAGATGTAAAATATATCTTACTTATTATATTCTCATAAAAATGGAGAAATGATTATGTGGAATATATAACCATAAACCCTCCCAAATTTTTTGGTTGAGAAGGTCGACCTAGTCGACTTAATATTGTAATTGATAAAAACTAACTAGATTACAGACTAGGATGGCCAGGGGCTGACCTAGTCCCTAATAACTTTTTTTAATAAGGATACAAGGTTGATGTGGATAACATAGTCATGAAAATTTTCAAAAAAATGTTTAGGATAGGTAAAGGGCTAATTAATGTGGCAAATTACTATAGGAGTGTACAAAATAGGAGGCAAATCTTAGGCAAATGGTCTTTAAGAGACAAGTCTATAGATAGAAAGTGGAAAAAGGGACAACAATCTTGAAAAGCACCAATGGTATATCCACACCTTTCATGATACACCACTTAGGGCATGCACTTAGAGAGATTGAGACTTGATAGGTTTTTTCAAGATAGAGAGCATCAATAATTGATAAAAGTTTGAAAATATTATGTATGTACAGAGAAAACTAGCCTTCTTAGGTGTTACATAAGGTGGTATTTAGAAAACATAACCAAGAAGGTGTACAATAAACAAATAACATTCAAATAACATAAATATCCCTAAAAAAATAAAAATACATCATTATAACCTTAAAAACACATGAAACATACCATAGAAACAAAGAAAGAAATTTAAATTTTTGAATTGGTAGTTTTGGTAGGAAAGTTCCAAAAGAGCTCTAATTAAATTTTTATTCAAACATAAGACCTATGAATGACTCCTTAGTTATCTATAAGACTAAAAATACCCATACGGACTTGAAAACTATAATAAAAATCTAAATATCTATAAAAAAGGTGATGCTCATGCATCATACTCCTTATGAATAAGAAATTGACTTATGAACTCATGTTCATGAGGTCTTCAAGAGTACCTCCATGCTTCATGATATTATTATCATCATCCAAGTGGAATCTTCTACATGATGATGTTTAAATTTTACTAAGTACTTTTAATACTCTTTACCTCTTTTTATCTTTATAACCTTCTTGTCCAAGATGAGTTTAAGTTCTTCTTTCTCTATTTGTGGAAGCTAATCTACCCACTCTTGGACTATTGTGCCTTCATTCCCAACTAGTTCATCATGATTATCTCCTTATTTATATGTATATAAGTACATAAAATTGAATATAATAAATATCCCTATACCACTAGGTAACTTTATCTCATATGCATTATTGGAGAACTTCTTTATGAACTTGCATGGGCTAATCTTATTCATTTTCAGTTTGTTATACTCACCTTTTGGAAACCTTTTCTTCTTAAAATGAGCCAAAACTATGTCTCCAATCTAAAAAATATATTATCTCCTCTTTATATATGCATGTTTCTTGTGCCTTTATATACTCAACTATGATTTATTCTTTACTTGATCATACACATATTGCATGGAAATAGAAAACTCTTTACCCTCAACACTTATTTTCTCCATATTTCCTAGATCTCTCAACTTAAAGACTCCCCTTGGGTGCATACCATACACCAATTAAAATGGAATCTTTCCTTTGCTTATATTATGTGAGTAACTATAATTAAAATTTTATTATGGTAATATTAAGTCCCACCTAAAATCTTAATAAATTACCTAAAATTTTATAGACCACGTCAGTTTGGGAATTTGTTTGAGGGTGGTAAGGTAAGATAAATTTCATGTTTATTCTTAGATTCCTCAATAAGTTTATATAAAATATCCCCAAAAACTTAGTGTCTCTATCTAAAATAATTATCAATGATATTCCATGTAGTCTAACCACCTCCTTGAAGAACAAATTATCCACATGAGTAACATCATTTATTGTCTTGAAAGGTATGAAATGAGCCATCTTTGAAAATATATCCATAAAAAAATATAATCATTCCCTCTTTGATTTCTTAGAAACCATATGAAAAATTCCATGCTAATGTATTCCCAAGGACTATTTGATATTATTAAGGGCTAATAAAGGATTGCACTAGTGATCTTCCCCTTTACATATTGACAAAATTTGCACCTTTCTACAAATTTCCTCATATCTATTTGAATTTTAGGCCAATAATAGTGACTACTAAGTTAAGACAAGGTTTTATTAAGACCAAAGTGACATGATACACTCCAAAAATACTTATCCTTGATTAAATTCTCTCATGGAACTCTTTGGCACACAAAGCTAAACTCCTTTGAACAACAAACCATCCTAAATCATGTACTCCAACCTAAGATCTTTAATTTATGTAGTTGGTTACTTGTAAGCCTCATATGCATCTTAAAATTTTAAATCAATTTCATATATATTTAAGTGACTCTATTCCTCCACTCTCAAGTTAGATTTCACTTATAAGCAAATTCCTCCTACTTAAAGCATCTTCTACTTTGTTGGCTGGACCCTTATTGTGTTTGATGACTATAATCACCTAAAAATGATCATTCATGCCTTAGATGTCCACTTGAGGTCACTTTACCCTTATTATATCAATTTATCCATATTAGGGGCATTTTTAATCCACTTTTAGTCACATGGCAACTAAAAATAAAACCCAAGCCAATAAAACAACACATGAGACCCATAATAGTGTAATTTATGAGTGATTTCGGTCCCTACACCCTCTAAAAAGGTAATTTACATATCCAAAAGATTAGGTTTGGCATATACCTATTATTAAGTCACTCTCCTAATTCATTTTATGATAAAACTATATAAACACTACTTTCATAGTCTTATACCCTAGGTAGACACGATCACAAAGAAGCACAAAAATTTACCACTTCACATTGAGGAAAAGATCCAATTTTTTCAAGAATTATATTAAATTATCCCATAATTTTAATAATATAAACCTAACATAGGTATTCATATCTTAAGTGGCCTCCAATGCATCATCTCATGTATTTAAACTTGGGCATTCTAGCATTCACTTGCACTTTCACAAAGCACTTAGACAAGAGAACTACATCAGGATTGATCCCTCCTTGATGTATTTTTATATAGGCAACATTCCCATATAGGTTTATGGATCACATGTCTAGCACATCAAACCCACTAACCACTTTTTCTCATGGTGTTTAATCAAACCCTTAAAATCATGATAACCTAGGGTTTTTGAAAGAAAATAGAGCTACAAGAAAAAAAATGATCACACAAGCCTAAAATTTGAACCAGAGATGGAATATGACCTGATATACAAAACCTATAAATAATTTAGATAGAGGAAAATATCTCTAAAAAAGGACACTAGAACCATATGGTGATACTATCTTATTAAGGTGATACTATCTATAAAGGATTATAGCACTTAGATCCTATTTTTGACACTCAAACTAGCCTCTACCTTATGGTTTAGCCTCCAAATCATCTATCTCAGTCATTTCTAGATAAGTTATCATTTATAATATTTATTTTTATTTTTATAAAGGTTGAATTAGGTCAATTATATAATAGATCAACAAAAATAATTATTGCATATTTTTACCCTGATTTAATATACTCAGCTCTATAAAAGCATAAAATTAATATTCACTAAATCTTAAAAGGTTAAAACATTTAGGTTTACTATGAATATCACACAAACCCTAACCCTAAAAAATCCTAGGGTTTATTTTTCCAACCTTCTAAGATCCACACTCATATTTCATATCCATATATATTTTAATTTTTCTTTGGTATAATCACGATAATCATGATAGAATAAGTTTATCACTTTTTGTTGAAAATGTTTTTACTTTAACTTACATATTTATTTATTCTAAATCATAAAGAACTTAGAAAATACATAAGAAAATGTATAGATGTTTCTTTATATCAATTGTAATGTATGTCATATTTAATTATATATATAGCATGTTATTATTCTCTTATGCAGAATTCAATTAAGAAAAAAAACCCTTAAATATATAGAGGATCTATTACATAATCTAACAATTATGTTTAAAGTTTCAATGTCATATCTTATGCACAATAAAAAATCTTATTCTAATACTCATCTCCAAGAGGGAAATATCTAATTTCCCTCTAACTTTGTCCATGTTATCACTCCTCCATGAGATGAAGAAACATATAATATTGTTACTAATGCCCATACTTAATCTATATATGCCTCTCCCCTATAGGATGTGTGTCTACATGTTCAATTGGAATCAAATAGGGTTTACACTTGTGAGACTTTAAGGGTTATAATTATCATTATGATAATTATAGAGTAAAAATAAATTATTAAGTGAAAATGAAACATTATTTTCAAATCACATTACATGTACATAGTCATTATAATATGCTAGTGTAAACCATGTATAAGTATCTACACCTAGCAAAGTTGATCCTATCATTATCTCATATCTAAATAATTAAGTAAAATATAATGAATCTATTTTGATTGATTCAAAAATATTATAAGGGTCCAATAAGATTTTAAGTGAGAAACTAAGGGAAATTATTAAAGCTAATTTGATCAACCTACCTCCTCTACACCCAATGAGGAAATCCATATATTATTGTGTATATCAAAGAATACATGGACTCCATATTGATTTATGTTTAGTATTGAAAATTAAAATACAACAAATAATGAATACAAATGACTTAGATAGTGACACATTATCAAAAAACGTAAATGGTACATCTACAAATTCAAAAAGGGTCAACCTTAGAAACAATATAAAAGTGGTTACTAGAACATAACTAAGAACAAAAAAATGTTCACAAAGCACAATCAGAGCAAGAAGTATTATAACAAATGTAGGTAGATAAAGTAATATATGAAAATATACATCTATAAAATGAGTCTCAAATTTCAAAGTAGTATAGGTTTGGTCAAAAATATCTACAATAATTTTATTATCATGGTCAAGGTTTGGGAAAGAAGTCCTAAGACATAACTTCTCCTATTCTAGTAGTTGATAAAGTTAGTCAAAAAAGTTTAGCATTTATTGAACATCCTATGGAAAATAATTAATAAATATAGTTTATCAAGGAAAAAATTATATATAACTATGAAATGTTACAAAAATAATAATAAATTAAGTTACAAATTCATAACCATGTTATGCCAACAAGCATTCTCAAAAAAGGATGTAAATCAAAAGAACATCCACAACACTATGTCTTCAATAAGCATAGTTTTAAAGGTAAAATCACAATAAATATTCCAAAGCATAATTCATAAATTTTAACTATATAATAAGAGGTAGTTACCTCTAGCATTCTAGGTTTTTAAGATTTGAATGATTTTTATGATGAATAATCCCTAGATTCAGACTACAATACTATTAAACTCTAGCATATCAATAAAACTACACAAGATATTACAATTCCTATTTATGACATAGGCCATAGTGATAGTGAGTCTCCCATGAGACTAATTGGTTAGTATTGTTCCTCTATGCTTGTACATACTTTCCTTCTTTCTTTCTCCTTGTACATAGTTTCATTTTCATGTTTCTTGTACATAAATTATATCCAAAAAATACAAAAAAATAATATAATATTTCAAAAAGACAAAAAAATTAAAATATTTACTTAGAAAACACAAAATTATAGATTATATGCACAGCCACATTTACATATCCTATGCTTGATAGACACTACATATGATATCTACATTAGTATACTAATATTTATCATACAACATGATTCAATTATTATTAAGAGATTTTAGATTGCTATGGGACTTAGGTCCACTACACTGATCCAGATTTACTATTATCTACCCACTAGGGGCATCTACAAAGATGAATGGGTTTTTCATTTGACACATTCACCCATTTGGGGGCACTCTATATATTTTCAATTACGAGGTTACATGTTTATACACTTTACATCACAAATTTAACATTATTATATCTTGATATTGATCATGCTACACTTACTCATATTTTTTTCCTACTAATAGTATTTTAGAATTAGTATATGTAAATCTTATATTTTACACATATTTGTATCACACGTTTGTGCATACTTTAATTTCTATCTTTCCTACTTTATATTTGATTGTGTTTCTATGCTTCTTCTATTTCAGGGCATTTGAATATGCCATTATTGTTTGGCTCTATGCAACTTATTTTCATAGTATGTATGCTTCATAGATGTGCACATGTCCTTGTGTGTGCCTTCTTGATTATGTATGTAGACATTTGAACATGCTATTCCATGTGGATATAAGCTGAATTTATTTTGAGTTGCATATGCAGACATTTAAACATCCTTGTATGTCTTTATTTCTCAAATCTAGTGACATGTGCACATGTCCCTTGTATTGTGGATCCTTAGCCTACTTTGCATGCCTCATGTGTGGTGTATGTATGTTTTCTTATATGTATCATGGACATGACACTTGGCTCTTGATTATTACACATTCCAATTTTAGATGCCATCAAGAACCTCATGTGTCTCCCTTTCCTACTTAGGTTCTGTGATGGACATCATGCCCCATCCCCTATTTAGATATTCAATTAATACTTATATTTTTAGTTCACACACATTGTTATATCTATCTTGATAGCCTTGTGAATGCTATTAAATTATTTTACATTTTGATGTTATGTATGCACATTATTAATTAATTAGTACATAGATATTATATGTTCTCTAGATAACACACATTTTACAGAGTTTTTTCTTTCAAAGATAGTTATTGCATTATTCACAAGGGTTTCTCATATAGATCAAACTATCAGAATGTACTCAAAATATAAATTCTAGCTCATTGGCTTAAGTTACATAAATAAAACTTAGGTAAACACAAAGGGGAATAGTGTCATAGAGATTAGTTATAGTTGCATAGAAATAAGAGTAGTAAGACATTAGTACCCAAATTGGAATAGTAGCACCACATGGTACTACTATCCATGATATGGTGCTACTATCCAATAGCCTCAATTTTAGATAAATATAGGTTAGTTATAAAATTATAGAAAGTAAAATCTAGGTTTGCATAGGTTCATTTATAGATTTTCTAATTTATGTCATATTCATCCTAATCTAGCTCAAATTCATATCTATTTTCTTAGATTGGGGGAATAAATCACAACATGACTATTCCAATTTTTAATTCATATACATAGATATAGATTATTATAGTTTCATCCAAAATCCATATGCTCAAATATTATCTTTGGGGGTATGTGCATGGCACATTGTTTGTATATGCTGAATTACACAATGGTTCATTAGATAGAATGACAAAATCCATGTCATTATCTACACTATATACATTAGACATCATATTCTAGGTTACACACCATTTTTATGCCATACTCCATCTATAGTGGTTGGAATTCTTGAGTGTCCTGGAGCTATCTAATATACCTAAGTGGCCACAGAGCTTACATATCCAGTTAGATATCTCTAGTTAGACATTTCCAATTACATTTCATATTTTTAGTTTCCTATGCATCTACTACACGTGGGTAGGTAATGATGGATTCACAGTATAATTAAGTTCTTGATTCACATAAATGAGATGGTTGGATGCACCATCATTGTAATCTAATCTATTCATAGGTCATGATCTACCAAGCAGGGGTGGGTAATGATGGAGTCAAAAACTAGATTATGTTCTTGATCCACTCACACATCAGGATTGAGTGAGCCATTGCTTAGTCTAATATATTCACTGATTGATCAATATCTAAATTCACACACATAGGTTGAAACTATATTAATGAATTGATTTGCATACCTAGTGAGATGTATTTTTTCCTTTCCTCTCTTTTATCCATTTACTTAGTTTTTCTTATTTACTAAGTTTTGTCTTTGATTTTGATATCTCTTAAGTAAGGACTGATCTATAAACGTTTCACTTGTATGACATGAATTAGATCATGCTTCACATACTCAAATCCATAATCATGGGCTTCACCTCTTAGGTAAGTCCAAGTATGCTTATTTTTCCTTTATCTTAGTCATTTCACTTTGATGTGTTTATAAAATAAGGGGAGCGGGGAGGGAATTTAATCTCCTAAAAATGACCATTCATGAAATGGATTTCCACTTGACCCTTAACATAACATTTCACCCATGTTAGGGGATTTTTTGATCCACTTTTAGTCATATAGTAGCTACAAATAACACCTTGGCCTATAGAACACCGTGAGACCCATAATGCCAAAATTAATTAGTGATTTAGGTCCCTACACCCTCTAAAAATGTAATTTACATCTCCCTAAAAGGATTAAGTTTAGCCTAAACCTATTTTAAGTCACCGTCCCAATAAATTTTTATGATAACACTATATAAACACCACTATCACTCTCTTACATCCTAAGTGGACATTATCACAAAGAAACATACAAAAATACCACTTCACATTGAGGTAAATCTCCTATTTTTTTAAATATTATATTGAATCAACCTATACATTCAATAATCTAGCCTTAGTATAGGTATTCAAATCTCAAGTGGCTTTCTAAGGTATCCTCTCATACATTCATAGTCAGGCATTCTATCATTTGCTTGCACTTACACCAACCACATAGGCAGGAAAACTACATCGAGATTGATCCCTTTTAAGAGTATTAGTATGTAAGTATCATGACAACATTTGGTTGTCGATCAAACATCTAGAACATCAAACCCACTAACCCCTTTTTTCATGGTATTCATTAAAACTGTTATAAGAATGAAAACCTACGGTTGTTTTGTTGAAAACATAACTATAAGAAAACTATCAATTGAATAGACCTAAAATTTGTACTAGCATTGGCCCAAAAATCTTTTAGATAGAGGAAATTAGTACCAAACAATGATACTAGCACCATCTAGGAGGGATTGTGATACTTAGATCCTATTTAAGACAATAAAACCAGCCTATACCTCATTTTTCAACCTATATATCATCCATCTTAGTCATTTTATAGATATGTTCTCATTTACAATATTTATTTCTATTTTTAGAAATTTCAAATTAGGTTCATTCTATAATAAATTAATAGATATATTTAATGCATATTTGTACCTTCATTTAATATAATGAAATCTTTAACAATAAAAGATTTACATTGGATAAGTCACAAAAGGTTGAAACAATGATAAATGTAAAGTTTTATAGTTACTCTACCCATTTCATGTGCCTTTGACTAAGCTCAAGTTGACTAGTTATGAACTGAAGTGCTTGATTATCTATGAAGAAAACAAAATACTTTGGCATTAGATAGTGTCTCCAAGTCCTCAAGTATTGAACCATAGCATTTAACTCTAGATCATAAGATGAGTATGTTTTTCTTCACTTAAATTTTCACTAAAATATGCTACATGTCTACTCTCCTGACTTAGGACAACTCTAATGGCCACCCCACTTAAATCACAATTAACTTGAAGAAACTTTGTTAAAATTAGAAAGTGCCAACACAAGTTATTATATTATTCTTTTCTTTAAAAATTGAAAATTTATCTTAGTTATATCAATCCATACAAAACTCTTTTTATTCCCTCTTATAGTATCAATAATGGGTGCATAAAATCCCATGATTTTTTTGATAAAACTCCTATAAATTCTAGCTAAGCCATGGAGGATTCTTACCTCATAGTTTGTCTTTGGAGTTTTTCAATTAACGATTTCCTTCACCTTGTATTTATTCATATTAAAACATCTTAAGATATCATAAAACCAAGACAAATTAGTTATGTCTTCATGAAAAAACATTTCTGAAGGTTAGTAAGCAACCTCTCATCTTTTAACCTTTGCATTACCATTCTTAAATGTTGATTATGCTCCTCTATATTAGTGATGTAAACCAATATTTCATATAGATATATAATAAAACACTTATCAATGAAATTATTTAAGACGTCATTGATGAGTCTCATGAATGTGCTTGGGGCATTAGTAAGACAAAATGACATAACTAACCATTCATACAATCCCTCATTTTCTTAAAAATAGTCTTTCAGTCATCTCCTTATCCTTTTTTGGAAATAACCACTCTTGAGATCCATCTAAGAAAATAGTTATAACCACTAAAAAAAGCCATTCAATTCTTAGAAGAGGTAACCTATACCTTATGGTTATCTTGTTGATTACTCTAGAGTCTATGCACATTCTCCAATCTCCTTTATTTTGCATTAGTATAGTTGGTACTACACATGGGCTACTATTTTATTTAATAAATCATTTGTCTAATAGGTCTTGCATTTGGTTCTTACTTTCTACATTATCTTTTGGAGTTATCTTGTAGGTAGCTTAGTTTAAAAAATTGCACTTGATATAAATTCAATGTGATGACTAGTACTCCTAATATGTGGTAGGTCATTAGGTGGTTCATCCACCACTATATTAGCATATTCCTCCAATATATATTTCACCTATTAGAGAAAATAATTCAACTTAGTGGATATTAAAATAGTCCTTTCTCTAATCACAACTCTAAAACCCAACTCTTCATCTTGTATAGCATTTAGGAACCCTTTATCACTCACCATCATAACACGTGTGTTCTTATTTAAGTGGAAATAGTTTATGGCTTATGTCATCCTTCTCCAAGGTGTAAAAAATATCTCTTCCATCATGATTAGTATTTATATCATATTGACAAGGACTCCCTAGGAGTACATGGCACACATCTATTGGCATTATGTCACATAATACCTTATCCTTATATCCTTTAATTTGATTACCTAATATTGCTCATTCACAAGGAATTTATGCCAATTTTGAATGTTTTATACCTTTTATGCATTTGTATGTGGTATCCTCTTACACCCAAGCTTTTATACCATCTTTATTGCTAGTAGATTATTTATATTACCTGAATCAATCACCAATTTATAGCACTTATCTTGATACTTGCAAGTTTTCTTAAATATAGTCTTTCTTTATGAAATATCTTTCTCCTTGGGTGGTTTGATTTGGACTTTCCTCATCGACAAAGATTCATGAAATTTTGGTTCTTCAACATGAGATGGAGAATCCACACTTTAATTTTCCACTTGGAATATTTGGTTTCTAATTTTAGTTTTAGAACCACTAGCTTAAGCACTCTCTAGACATTCCCAAAACTTATGACCTATATTTTTATTGCATTAAAAACCCTTAACAATGAATAGTATTTACCATACTATCCCACCAAAAGGATGCATGTCCTTCTAGTTTACTAGAAACAAGTTTTACCTTGTTCTCATCTAGTAAATTTTCATAATCAAAATATTTATTAAAATTTGTAATCCAATCAATAAGAACCTCTCCATTTGGGTTACTTGATTAAGTGTGAATTTATAATTTTCTATTTAGACCCCTATCCCATGAATAATTTTAGTAGCTTATAAATTACTTCTTCATAATACTATACTTATTCTTCCTCCTCCTCTAGTGATTATGGTTCTTATTCCCTATAATTTACATCCCTCATTAAAAATCCTCTTCTATAAATGTCCTTTACTATTATAAACCTTACATCAAGAATCATTCTCATGTTTCTTAACTCCTCCAAGATTGTATCTCTAATCTAGATACTTGGTCTTTCATGACTTCTTGGATTCCTCCTCAGTGTCATTTT